>JAJIBD010027280.1:0-35250 GCA_021461705.1 Cryptotis parvus | reverse complement strand
GACAGTGCCGGGAAGCGAGTTCCCTTCTACCTCCGAAGCCGGCGAGGAATGGATGAACACTCAGGGATCCGATGAGGTTTTAAAAAGACTTTACTTATCACAGGTTCAGGCATACAAATCAGCAAAAGGAAAAACCCGATGCTTAGGATTCCAGGCTAGAACCCCAGCCACGTGTAGGCCAAGATGGCGACCACCACGTGTGAAACTTCCAAAGGGGAAATAAACGCTCACAAGGCGAGATCCCACCGGGAAGAAGAAGCCGGGGAGAGCGGGAACCGGCAAGTTTATACCCCCCGCAGCTCAGACCTTCCTCCCATTGTTATGGAAAGCAGGGAGGGTCCAATGCCCTCAGGTAACCCCTCCCTGCATCTCACCTAGGGCCTTTACTGTGCTAATGTTTTGAGCCGGGAAGGGAAGGCCTTTGAAATGTAGAGAAGGGGGGTTTCTGAGATGGCATGTCACTGTACCAAAGATCAACACCAATGCCAGTTAAATATTTCTCCAAGCCTTCACAAGTCTCCTCTACTTCATTGTAGTTTTATATTTTATCAGGGAGCCATGCTTGTTTGTTTGGAGGCAAACAGCATTTCTCTCTGGTCTAATTACTTAGGTGTCCTTACGTGGCCAGGCTAATATGCTGGTAAGATCTAGCTAGTCCCACGATGATTGTGATAGCATGGGAGAATATTTATACCAGCTAGTACAGCATACATGGTCGGATAAACTGCCACATTTAGACTACCCCCTTATCTGCGGAGTGATCTGCGGGAGGCAATCCAGAGCAGATGCAGCGGCCCTTAGGAGTCCTGCAACAACTCCCCCTGATTAGTTTACTAATAAAAATTGAAAAGGTAAGAAATATTTAGTAATGTACAGAAAATTAAGATAAGAAAAAACAATTCCAATTGCAAAATGATAATACATGTTACTTTAGGATCCTAACTTGTTTTTGGACCCAAAGCAAAGTTCAAGATAAAGTGTTTTTAGCTGTCTGATTATAACGGACTATAGTTTGCACTGTCCATAATTTGTGAGAGTCAATTTGCTATATTTTATGTAAAGTCGGGTGTCTGGAACAAAGTCTGTGGGGCTACTTCTGGAACAGCAATAGCGGTGATCATATGAGTATGAGTCTTTGGAGAGCAGCGATCAGGAACTCGTTGAATTGTCAGGAACACTGGATTGGGTCTCAGGAACACTGGAACAAGTATCTCGAATTCTGGAACAGGAGTCTTGAGTGCTGGAACAGGTGTCCGGAACATCGGTGTGATATCTTGAACTCTGGAACAGGAGTCTTGAGCGCTGGAGCAGGTGTCTGGAACATCGGTGTGGGCGTCTTGCAGGGCTTCTTCAGCAAGGGAACATTGGCACGGTAACTGTACCTGTAGCTTAGGCGAGACAAAAACACTTTTCGAGGTTAATCACAAGTAGGGATTTTAAGGCTTTGTAGGGATCCAAGTTTGGGATGGAGAGAAGAATATAAAGAAGCTCCAACATGGGTGGAGCAGGGAAATAAGTATGAGAATTGATGATTTTAAAATTGATAAATCTAGTGGATCAGCAGTGGAGTTGATGAATGTAATAGAGGTTTGTAGTGGTCAGAAATTGAGAAGGTAGTAGTTGAGACATAACATAGACACAACATTAATCCACAAACATAATGGTGGCCACCACATGCACACACCGCACACATACATTTGATCGATCAATATCTTACAGCTGTATATGTGACCCATTTAGGGTGATAAATGGTAGCGAGTCAAGCGCTTCATAAATATAAAGCCGGCAAATGATGGTGAGAAAGTGTCTTTTCCTGTGAATAGAGCATTGGGAAAAATTAGTTTTGCAAATTATTAAATTTTTAGCGAGCACTGTTTTAGGAGTCTCGGAGTATTGAGCACTGTAAGCGCAGGGTTTACTGGATTCGAATATCTCATCCTGTGAACAGAATCATTAGAAAAACAATTTTTTCATTGATTTAGCAAACATTTTTGTAATGAGCACTGTGATCAGAGTCCACCCATTTTTCCACCCTTTTTTTTTGTAAGAAAAGAAAATATTTAGGCTGTAAGGCAAGATATTAGACATGAACCATGATCACAGACTGCAAAACAAGATCATTATTAAAAGGAACCAATCCAGGAAGTTTAAACAGCAACTTGCAATTTAAAATTTAAGACTTTATATTGAAAGAATTAGTTGTTTTCTGATTCTTGGAGAATTCTAGTCTTAACAAGTCGCAGAGGGACCCAGAGTTTCTTGGCAGCGTTATCGTCTGTAGAAATGAAAGCATAGCCTCTTCCCGAATGAGGAGGTGACCTGCAATCCATTTATCATCAATTTTCACCCAGATAGGTGAATTGACTGTTTTTTTGAGTTTGCATATCTTCTTGAAAGTGACGTTCAGCCGCGGTATAGGGATCTCCTTGAGGTATATTTAAGAAGTTTAAGGTGAATAATGTTAAAGATAAAGAATCCATTGGAGGCATGCTTGTTTTTCGTTGCTTTAATAGCTGAGTTTTAAGCGTTCTGTGGGCACGTTCAACTATTCCCTTGTCCTTGTGGATTATATGGAATTCCTGTAATATGTTTGATCTGCCATTCCTCGCAAAAGGATTTGAAGGTTTTGCTGGTGTAAGCAGGACCATTATCTGTTTTTATGGTATGGGGAATACCCATGACGGAGAAGCACTGGAGTAAAAATGAACAAACAGATTTAGCTCTTTCAGGCGTCATAGGAACAGCCCATATGAACCGGGAATATGTATCGATGACCACATGAAGGAAAGGTTTGTTGGGAAATAAGTTAGTATGAGTTATATCCATCTGCCACAATTGGTTTGTCTGTAAACCTCGAGGATTTGCTCCTGCTACATGAGATGTACAATGTAAAGGAGCACAGACAGGACAGTTGCGGACAATTTGTCTAGCTTGTCTCCATGGGATGCCATGGTGTACATGAAGGCGGCGGGCATTTGTATGTAGAGTCTGGTGCTCTTCCTCAGCTGATTTAAATACTGGTGCTGCCAAGAGATCTGCTGCTTCGTTTCCTCGAACCATTGGCCCGGGAGTCGGCTGTGAGAACGGATGTGGGAGATGTATATAGGGAATGTTCTATTTCGGAGGAGATCTTGTAGTTTATGGAGCAGCTCCTGAATTATAGGATTATGGGCATTTAAAGAAGCAGTGACAATTCCAGGAAATAAACCAACTACATATGCAGAATCACTCACCACATTACATGGGCCAGATACATGGGATAGTAAATGTATCAGGGTGGCGAGTTCCACTTGTTGGGCAGATTTATAATTTGTATGCACAGTAGTGGTCAACGAAGGACCTGTAATTCCACCCCTTCCTGATGAGGAGCCATCAATATAATACACTGGAGCATCAGGAATGGGAGAGGAGCGGACAATGGTGGAAATTATAAAAGGTGTCCTTTTCAGAAATTCCCAGGTTTTTTCCAGCTGGGTAATGATAAGATATTTCTCCTGAAAAATCTGCTAAAGCTCTCTGAAGGATTTCACTGAGTGGTAAAACAGCTTCAATTTCTTTTTTAGGGTCAGGTAGTACAATTACATGGGGATCATGTCCAAGTAATACTTGGGTTCTTGATCTTCCCTTAATTATAAGGTTAGCTATCATCTCAAGGTAAGGTGTAGCAGTACGATTCTGCTTGTTATGTAAGTAAACCCATTCTAACGGTCCAGATAATTGGGCTATAGCAGCAGTTGGAGACTCGGGAGTGTTGAAGACCAAGAACCATACCTTTTCTCCGGGATTAAATCTGGAGAGGTAAGATTTTTGAAGCCGATTCATGAAAAAATCTAATTCCTTCTGAGCTTTAGGAGTTAGCTGCCTTGGGCTATTTAAAGCAGGATCACCTTCAAGGGTGTGGAACAGGTTACTGAGCTCACAGTTAGGAATACCAAGGGAGGGGCGCACCCAGTTGATATCCCCAGCAGTTTTTGAAAATCATTCAAGGTTTTGAGCCTTTTCTGACTAATGGAGATCTTTTGAGGGCGTACTGTAGTGCGGTCAAGAGCATAGCCCAAATATTCATATGGAGGCTGCATCTGGATTTTCTCCCGGAGCTACTTGTAAGCCAGCCTCTGGTAAAACTGTCATTACATCATTATATAAATTCTGGAGATCTCTGGAATTATCACAAGCTAGCAGGATATCATCCATGTAGTGGATGATGTATGCACCAGGAAATTTAGCACGAATGGGTCGCAAAACCTCATCAACAAAGTGTTGACACATCGTAGGTGAATTAGTCATTCCTTGGGGCAATACTGTCCACTGAAACCTACGTAAAGGACCTTTATGATTAATGGAAGGGACTGAAAATGCAAACCTTTTCCGATCATCTGGGTGGATAGGTATGCTGTAAAAGCAGTCTTTTAAATCTATGATAATTAGCGGCCAATCCTTAGGAATAGCTGCTGGAGAGGGAGCCCAGGTTGTAGGGCTCCCATGGGGACCATAGTAGAATTTACATTCCTTAAGTCAATCAGCAAACGCCATTTGCCTGATTTTTTCTGTATTACAAAAAACAGGAGAATTCCATTCTGAAAACGTTTCCTCAATATGTCCTAATTTCAGCTGTTCTTCCACTAGATTTGTTAGCGCCTCTAACTTTTTGGTATTGAGGGGCCACTGTGGTGTCCATATAGGTTTGTCAGACTTCCACTGAATACGGATAGGTAGTGGGCGCTTAACCACAGCGGCCCCCAATTAAAAAGGGTTACTCCCGGTGTTAGGCTTATTATGGAGAGCTGGAATTGGTGCTCGACGGGGATTGGACGAGGTATGTGGATTACTGCCCCCCACTGCTCCAGCATGTCTCGACCCCATAAAGTTAAAGGCATAGGGGGCTATATAAGGCTGGACCATGGCTACATTCCCTTCAGGGCCAATACACGGCAGCCACCTGGCACTCTGTCGGAGAAGAGAGGAGGAGATATTGCCTACCCCGCTCAGGCTATGGGGCACTTTCTTTAGGGCCCAGTTAGAGGGCCAATACTTGGTGGAGATTATGGATATGTCTGCCCCTGTATCCAACATGCCTTTGAATTTCCTTTTATAAATTTCGATGGGTATAACCGGCCGCTTGGCCTGAGAAATTCTGGCAGTGTACCCAACTAGATAGTTAGCAGGTGGCTGGTGGGCTTGGTTCTGTGTGGCTGCATAACCAACAATGAAGTTGGCAGAATGGTTGGTACTGTTTAAGCCACCAGCTGTAGGGTGTTCGGACTGACTACACGGATCCTCAAAAAATAATAATAGTTTAGCAAGTGGTTCCCCTTTTTTAAAAGTCCATTTGGTTGGCACAGATATTGACAGTATTATCTCTCCATGAGATTCAGGATCCAGAAGTCCGAAATGCACCATAATTCCCTTAAATTTCAGCCAATCGCTCCCCTGAATTAAACCCATACTACCTGGGGAGCAGGTCCTTTTATCCCTGTTTTTAGCATGTAGGGGTCTTGACTTGGGTATATTGTGACAGTCTTAGGGCAGAGAATGTCGAGACTGTCACTGCCTGATGGGGTAGGCCAGAGAGCATTTATTGACTGTAATTCTGTGGATTCTGATTCGGAGGATACTGGGCAGGTGGAATGAAGGAGAGTGCCCCTGGATTCAGCTGGGCCTGGGGCTGGCCCCCACCCAGTTTCCCGCATTAGGGGAGGAATAGATGTTATTTGAGCCTGCGGAGCTTGTGGAACCTGGGAGGGGGTCCATGTAACATTTCCTATAAAGGGATTATTAGAATGTTGCCCTGTATTGATAGTTTTAGAAGATGGGCAATCTCTACGGGTGTGTCCCTTCTTTCCGCAGCTAAAGCAGGTTATCTGTCCAGATGAAGCCTGAGGCTGACTTCGCCTCCAAGACCGACAGTCTCTGGCCCAATGTTTTCCTTTTCTGCACCTTGGGCATGGTCCAGGTGGGGCCCTTCGAGGGGTGGAGCTGCGATTATTAGAATAGTTTCTCCGATTATTGTTTATCCTTTGAAGTTTATTGTTTCTCCCCCTAGAGCTGTCTGACATTTCATCCCTCTCCTGATCCTCCTGCTGTATGGGATAAGCCTCTATATCATCCTGTGTTTTATGGGAGGTTAAACCGACATTTCTACAGGCCTTTAGATACCCCATGAGGTCATCCTTTTCCTTAATACCATATAGTAATGCTCGACATTTTTGATTAGCATTCTCATATGCTAAGTTTCGTTTTAGGATTTCTTGAGTGGTTGGGTCTTGAACCTGTCTTTGGATTGTTTCACATAATCTCCCAACAAAATCAAAGTATGGTTCATCACGACCCTGGTAAATTTTCGTATAGCTACCTAGAAATTCTGGGTCGGAACCTACTCTTTCCCACGCTTTTAATGCTGTCTCCCGAACAAATTTTAAAATAGGTTCAGGTAATGTCGCTTGTTTTGCTTTCTTTTTCCATTCACCTTCACCTTTTAGCATGGCAAAAGTTATAGTATGGCCTGATTCCTTTTCTCTTAAAGTGTCAATATTCTGGTTAACCCCATCTGCATACCACATATGCCATTGCATGTACTGTGATTTGTTTAGACAAGTATCGGCTACCGTTTCAAAGTCTCCCAATACCCACTGATCATTTTCGCTCCAATCAGCTAAATATTTTAAAGTATAAGGACTTGATATTCCAAACCTGTCGCAAGCCTTCCTAAACGGGGTTATTGCCTCAATTTTTAAGTCTTCATGAATCGGTTTTACTTTATCTTTAGATTGGTCATGAGAAAAGATTGCTGCGCTTTGCTCTTTGACTCGAGCTAATTTGTTCCTCCCCTTCTTCCTCATCAGAGCTTGTAGTATCTGGCAGAGGAACATCTACCCCATTGAGGGTATTAACTCTGGAGAGATTTTCAGCTTGGGAATTTGCCTCCTCTGGGTTTTCCTGTTCCTCCTCTAAGTTATCAGCCACATTAGAATTCTTTTTAGATTTTTTTGCTGGGAATGTATACACCTTTTTCAAGTCTACAGTTTTGGGGCGTGTTTGTGAACGGCTTTTAGTTGGTTCACGCCTCAGTATTGGGTATGCGCTAGGTCCTGATTGATAAGTTATGAAATCAGAAATCTCCCTGCGTAACACATCCATTTCTTGGTTTAAGTTTTCAAGTTTCCTATATGTTTCTTCCTTTTGTTCTTTCAATCTTATGTGTAACTTCCAAACCTCCTCTTTCTGTCCATCTATTCTATCTCTCTGTCTGTCAATTTCTTCCTCTAAGATAATGCTGATTTTATCGATATCCTTCTTCTGCTCTTCAAACTTTACTTCAAATTTTAAATCCTGTTTAATAATTTTACTTTCCTGTTCTTCTAATTTTTCTTTGAATTTTAAATCCTGTTCTTCTAATTTTTTCCTTGAATTTTAAATCCTGTTCTTCTAATTTTTTCCTCAAATTTTAAAATCTGGTTAATAATTTTACTTTCCTGTTCTTCTAATTTTTCTTTGAATTTTAAATCCTGTTCTTCTAATTTTTCCTTGAATTTTAAATCCTGTTCTTCTAATTTTTCCTCAAATTTTAAAAATCTGGTTAATAATTTTACTTTCCTGTTCTTCTAATTTCTTTTCAAATTTTAAACTCTGTTTAATAATTCTGTCCTCAAGCTTTAAGACCAGTCTACCTGTAGCTTTATGATCCTCACTTATTTCTTCAATCGCTGAGTAAATCTCGTCCCTTAAGATTGCATTCAATTTATTACTTTCTTCCCTCTCTCTATTAAACATTGTCCTTACGCAAAGGTACAGTTTAAAAATCGCAAGGACCCAGATGATTTGTGAAAAGATAGAGTAGTTCTCAGAAAGGAACTTTATAGACTGGGCTATGTATGGTTCCGAGCCAATAAAAGATACAATGTATCTATACCATGAGATATCCATCATTTTACTCACGGTTCGGAGGCAGATGATCTCTGTCCGATGATAATTAGACCAGACGATGTTCGTGGTGCCCACACCAGGGACGCCAAATGTCGGGGGCGCTCCGCGGGTCCCGACAGTGCCGGGAAGCGAAGTTCCCTTCTACCTCCGAAGCCGGCGAGGAATGGATGAACACTCAGGGATCCGATGAGGTTTTAAAAGACTTTACTTATCACAGGTTCAGGCATACAAATCAGCAAAAGGAAAAACCCGATGCTTAGGATTCCAGGCTAGAACCCCAGCCACGTGTAGGCCAAGATGGCGACCACCACGTGTGAAACTTCCAAGGGGAAAACGCTCACAAGGCGAGATTCCACCGGGAAGAAGAAGCCCGGGAGAGCGGGAACCGGCAAGTTTATACCCCCCCACAACTCAGACCTTCCTCCCATTGTTATGGAAAGCAGGGAGGGTCCAATGCCCTCAGGTAACCCCTCCCTGCATCTCACCTAGGGCCTTTACTGTGCTAATGTTTTGAGCCGGGAAGGGAAGGCCTTTGGAAATGTAGAGAAGGGGGTTTCTGAGATGGCATGTCACTGTACCAAAGATCAACACCAATGCCAGTTAAATATTTCTCCAAGCCTTCACAAGTCTCCTCTACTTCATTGTAGTTTTATATTTTATCAGGGAGCCATGCTTGTTTGTTTGGAAGCAAACAGCATTTCTCTCTGGTCTAATTACTTAGGTGTCCTTACGTGGCCAGGCTAATATGCTGGTAAGATCTAGCTAGTCCCACGATGATTGTGATAGCATGGGAGAATATTTATACCAGCTAGTACAGCATACATGGTCGGATAAACTGCCACATTTAGACTACCCCCTTATCTACGGAGTGATCTGCGGGAGGCAATCCAGAGCAGATGCAGCGGCCCTTAGGAGTCCTGCAACAGGAGTCTATGGATAATGAACTGTTTTCATTAAATCTCATTAGTTTGAAAGTGAAAAATTTTATACTAATTATTGAAAGAAGTGAAATTCTAAGTTCAGAAGGGAAGGCGCCTGAGACACAGCAGGTTTTGTCCACTTCCCTGTCACCATGAACCACTGTACTTGTGCTGCCAATATGGGTTTGGTACAGTGATTAAAGGCCTCGTCTTCAGGTTTGAGCCAGGAGATGCTCAGGGTCACTGTGTTGCAGACTTGGAGTCAGAGAAGTGATCAGGGATAGCTTTTGGCCAATTTCTGACACCATAAATCAGCATTCGGGGCCTGTGGCATCCCCGACAGTGTCCCTGGCTGTCATCTCTGAGTCTCCATTTTCGCAGCCTTACACAATCTGTACTCAGAGCACATAGTCAGAAGAGACATTTTCATGAAAGACTGTGGTCAGCAGTGGGGTTTTCTAGAAGAAGAAGAGTTTGAGAATCAGACAAATAGAATTTGTGGGAAATATTCTTCCTCAAAAGATCCCCAGGCACAGTCCCTAGTAAAACACGTTTAGCTTACTTTAGATGATAAAGGCTTCAAATGTGAGCCCAGGCAGGAAAGAGACTGAGAGATAACCATGACCTCAACGCTATCCGTTACAGTTACCTACTATTGTTTAGCCCCTGGACAAGCTGTGGAGGTATTTCCGTCTTCACCCTTCATGTAAGTGCTAATTGTTCTTACTGTACCTGCTAACATAAACAGTGGTTCACCTGTGTCAGAAGGAGATACTGTAGTCAGTAACTGGACAATCTACCACTGCTTTATGGTTCAGCATGTTCACTTGCCACATGGACTGTCATTATCTACCCCATTCTTTACCCTGGTGAACAGAAGTCAAAGGTGCCAATCTGACAGGCTTTACTGTAGTACATCACCATGTAGTGTGACTGACACTTTGCCAGTAAAACACGAAAATGTGATTCAATGCAAATGGAAATACATCATTAGCTTTGTCATGGGTGGAAATTTGAATTTAAGAGTCTTGGTCAAGCTCCAGGAGTAATTCCTGAGTGCAGAGCCAGGATAACCCCAGAGCGTCGCTGGATGTGACCGAAAAATAAAAAAAAATAAAAGTATTGGTCAAGAATTCAAAGTGTTATTTGGCTACGGATTCAGAATGTAAGCACCAGAAATGATACTTATTTTTATTTCTGGATTAACTAAGTCATCAAGTGATAAATGAACAATGAAAATAAATTAAAGTATTAAAGGGCATTGTTATTTATGCATAACAAAAGGTTAACATAGGATTCAAGCTAAAAGAACTTGAAAATGCCTTGAAAAGAGAGAAAAGTAAACAATTATACCACATAGTTTATGAAACCATTAGCATGTAATGAAAAGAACAGGCCAATATATTGAAACAGGAAGTAAAGCATCTATTCCAGAGATGCTGTGGATGAGGAGTACAGGAGGATGCGATGGTACATGAGGAGTCTCTAGGAGGAAAAACATACCATGGAGCAATAATGTTAATGGATGCATCAATGTGAGAATGGAAGAAAAAGATGAGTTACAAAGACTGGAATTATGTAATGTGGATTATATAAAAAATTCTTTCCTAATATATGGGTAGATTCCAAAGAGTTCATATTTAATCTTGTCTATCCTTGCATTTGCTTACAAATTCAGAAAAGACAAAATTGTAAGGAGCAGTAAATATTGGGAGTTGTTTAAAAAAAGGTACTTAGGAAAGGATGTGAAAACTGTTTTTTATTTTTTTTTAACGCTCGAATTAACTATGACAAAAATGAAAATCTAACTTCAGAAGGGAAAGAGTTTGAGTAGCTCAGAGCAGGTTTTTTGTCTCACTTCCCTGTGAGCATGAACCACTGTGGAGCTCTATCACTTCTGGGTGAGAGACAGAAATAACCAGCCTCGTCCTCAGGCATGAGCCCAGAGATGCTCAGGGTCGCTGTGTTGCCAGACTTGGAGCCAGAGAAGCGGTTAGGGATCCCTGATGGTCGAGTACTGACATCATAGATGAAAGCATTTTGGGGGCTGTGCCTTCCCGCTGCTGGTACCAGGAGACATAGTTATATCCCCCGACATCATTGCTTGTTCCAGTACAGGTGATGGTGACCGCCTGTCCCGGACTCCCAGACACTGAAGGAGGCTGAGTCAGAGCCAACTGGGCCCAGGTCCCTGAGGAAACAAAGAAAAACACTCTGGTGAGCTCAAGCTGGGCCCAGGGGAGCCTGAGGAGGGGGAGACAAAGGCTGAGCCCAGATGTGCCCAGGGCCCCTTCCCTGAGCTCACCTGGGCCCTGACTGAGGAGGCTGAGGAGCAGAAGAGCCCAGGCCATGATGGAGATGCCCAGAGAGCTGCCCCCCTGACCCCAACCCTGGGCCTGGCTCTCTCCCCAGCTCTTATCCCTGGCCTGGCCCAGAGAAGGGCGGGCCTCATGCAAAGCTGCTTCCTGCCCCGCCTCTGCCCACCCCTCTCTGGCCTCGCCCTGACTCCTGACATCTCAGGATTTGTTGGTGTCAGGAGATAGCAAGAAAGCTTTTTTTTTCTGGCATTGCGTTTCTCAAATAAAGATTTTTTTTATATCTGATTTAAAGCAAATAATAAATGTGCTGAAGTTGCCCATGTTCACTATCTCTTTTGCCTTCTGGGTCTCTTCTGGATGTAACAGAGTAAGTTTCTGAGCACAAAGACTGGGCCATCCCTAGAAGTCCCCTCAGTGACATTTATGCTTCAGATTTTCTGACATTAGCAATGTTCAGTTACCCATCTGCACACACTTGCTCTTTATGATCGCTTGCTCGCTGGGTCTCCTAGACACACGCTTTATGTCCCCTGGAAACAGTTGCTCGTGCTGAACCAGCTACAGTATGGAGTTCCTCGGGCAGCTTGGTCACTCCACCAGTCACCACCCACCACTGCGGTACTCCAAAGTGAGGGAGCGAGAGCAATAAGCAAAAACACAGGGGTGATGCTCCCGTTTGGGTCCCTCACAGCACCTTTCAGTAGTTGAGCTTGTCATTTTCTCTCAATTCTGATTCAGCAAGAGTCAAGACAATGAATTGTACATTTATTGTAATTCCTATGAAAGGAATTACATAGAGATAGCAGTGACAGAGAGCATAGTGTGCACTCAGCGATGTACTTTTGCATGTTCACAGTGAGATATTCTTAGGAATTTATATTGTCCAATATCTTCTACTCCCCCCCCCGCCCATGTCAATGCTGGTTCCAGTACAGGTGACGGTGAGTGTCTGACCCAGAGTCCCAGACACTGAGGGAAACTGAGTCAGAGTAGACTGGGTCCAGGGACCTGAATAGTGAAAGAAAAACACTCTGCTAGTTCAAGCTGGACCATTGAGTCCTACATGCATTTCTTTAGGGCATTAATTAGTTTCAATATTCTTAGGCCTCTGTTAGGGTGGAGATACAATGGAGATCACATTTTCATTTATGCGATACATAAATGAATACCATAATATCATGTGATACAGAAATGTCATACATAAATAAATATGTGACACAAACATTAATATCTCTCTATATAGAGATATTTGAATATAAACACATATTCTACCCTGTATAGTGAAGATAACATAAAATCTCATTTCCTCTTCATTCCTTTCAAATTCTTGAAAACTACCTTCCTTTTCTCACAATTTGTCTCTTTGTTTTCTTTTTTTCAATTCTCATGTTTCCTAATTTCTTTGGTCTATAACTGAGTTATGGTGTGTTGTCCGCTCGACTCACATGAGGAAGGTCTCAAGTTCAATTCCGTGTGCCACCACATTTCCTGATCATGGTCCTAGAAATCTCTTGTTTCAAACTGGCAGCTTCACTCTCTGGATTCTAGCACCATAGGGGTTTTTCTGCAATACACATCTAGGTGGTGTGAATACCAAAACTAACAGCTATAACCAACAACCATTGGTATTGAGACACATGAACCCGTTTACCAGTAAAATCCTGCCTCAAGAGGCACCAGTGCTGAGTATGTGAGCACCAAAATCGGATATGTGTCCCCAGTAGGGAGCACAAGTAAATATGACAGCTCCATAGTCAGTGTGTTAACAACCCTTAGACATCACACATAAAACCACCACTAAAGAAACAAAGAAGGAAAGGAAAGCGGAACTCTTAAGTACAAAAAACATTTTTAATATACACTTTAATATCAAGTTCAATGTATACTCGGCATCAGATGCCACTTCCTTCCTTCTTGTGGCCTTGTGTGTCCCCTTGTTGCATCATTACTTACTGTCCATATCCTGCTTTCCACTCTGTTGTATCAGGTAATGCTGCCTCAGACCCCACAGTTACACACACACGCACACACAGACACATACACACACACACACACACACACACCTCAGTTTGTGCCCTGAGCATCAATTATGTGCTTAAGGAAATCCCCTGTCATGTTCTCAAGGGACAAGAATATTCATGGGAGTGTGTAGAACACCTCTTGAAAAGGAGCGGAGGGCCAACGTCCATGCTGTGTGGGGACAGGAAGTCAACCTTCACACAAGGAAGATGCTCCTACAATTTTCAGTTAATTTTTTATGTTTTAGGGAATTATCAGAGAAAACTTGGGGATGTAGAGTAAGGAAAATGATTTTATGCATCAGAAACTTGATTTGTGAAAAATAAAGATCAAATACACTGAAATTTATAAAAATTAATATTGCTTTCTGGGGCAGGAGGAATAGCACAGCAGTAGGGTGCTTGCCTTGCATGTCACCAACCCAAGTTCAATCCTCAGCTCACTGTATGGTTCCCTGAGGAAAATGTGCAACATAGAGACAATATTTTCTTTTCATTTATATTTTAATTAAATTGTATTTAAAACACTTTTAATTTGCAAAGCTGTTCATTATACAGTTGTTTCAAGCATTTGGTGTTCCAACACCACAAATGTTACTTTCCCTCCCCACCAATACCCTCACTCTCTCTCCTAATCCTGTCCCCTAAGGTGCGTAAGAAACTTACTTTATATTACCTATTCCAACAAAACTTTAAAAACTTCACGTAGAATTATCAGAAAATAAAATGGTTAGAACCAATTTGTAATTACTATGCTTTTTGACCCATGTAAATAAGAAAATTAAAATCACTTTATATAATAAAATGGCTTTAATTTTATTTTAAGAAAATCAAAACCATTTTATGTAATAAAGTATTTTATATACAATATAGTAAAATGCCTATTCTCATTTACATACACACATTTTTAACTCTGGAACCTAAAGTATATTGCATTACATTTTATTTTATACTTGGATCTTGTTATAGAAATAATCATGTCTCAGCTGAGACAATATGTGCAACCCACATATACAATAAAATATAGTCTATAGAATTGGCAAAGGCATTTCATGAAAAGGCTATAGAGATGGAAAATATCATGTGGAGATATACTCATCATTATGCATTAGAGAAATGAAAATTATAATAACATATAATAATTCAGAATGACTGAGGAAAATATAGTGAGAACCTGTTACACAGAGAAGTGAGTGCTCAATGCATGACTGATAAAAAGTGAAATGGTTTAAAAAAATAGAAACCAAATGTCAAACAAATGTGGTTTATAACCAAATTAAGCACCGAATCATTAAAAATCATTAGTCTTTAGTGACATTATGGGGTTTTCAAGCAATGGAGGTAGGGGGCATAAGGGTCTTTGGCACTTAAGTGGTGGTGAAGGTGCAGTAATTTTGTACACCAAAAGCATAAACTTTAAACACAACTATAGCCCTGTTACATCAACTCCATTAAAAAAGGCAAGTAAAGAAATAAAAATCCTTGGGCTGGAGCGTTTGCACTGCGTTCGGCTGACCTGGGTTCAATCCCTGGCATATGGTCCCCGAGCACCACCAGGGAGTAATTCCTGAGTTCAGAGCCAGGGTAAGCACTGAGCATTGCTCGGTGTGACCCAAGAAGCCAAAAAATTGTCACTTGTCCCTTGTCTTCCCATTGTTCATCGATTTGGTCGAGCGGGGGCCAGTAACATCTCCATTCATTGGGAATGAGGTCCATTATTGTTACTGTTTTTGGCATATTGAATACACCATGGGTAGCTTGCCAGGCTCTGCTGTGACTCTGGGTTCATCCCAGGTGGCCCAGTCTTTTTCTGTGTCTGACCATCAACCATGCAGGGCCCATGGGCAAAACCCTGGGTGCAGACAAGCCTGTCTCCTGTCTCCCACCTGCCAACGCAACCGGACACTGCAGCCACATCTGCAACACGTTGAGGGGCAGGGTTGTACAGTACTGTTAGATAAAGGTTTTCCCTACCTTTGGCCAGAGCAATAGTACTGTGGGTAGGGTGTTTGCCCTTCACGCAACTGACCTGGTTTCGATCCCAGCATCCCATCTGTTCCCCTGAACACTGCCAGCTCCAAGCCAATCAATACTTCCAAAAAATTAAATATAAAATAAAAAGTCCAGGAAAAATGTTGATGTGGAGTCCCAAAGTAAATCGTTTGTTATGTATTAACCTAATTCTCTTAATATTTCTCTTATTTAAAATTTCTATTTACATCCATAACCAGTCCTTGGCTGTCTAGGATGTTAAACTGTTCTAGTAGTCTCAGACAAAATTTCTGACCACTGCAAAAATTGTTGTCATAAGATATCGGCATCCACTGGAGACTTGACTGAGATGTATGTAACAACCCTTTGACCTCGAGACATTCCGAGCAGAGTAGGAAGTTCCTAGAAAGCAAAGGCAGCCAAATTCTGTGTTGCAGGGAAGGGGAAGTGAGGGAAGGATGAACGCCATGTCCCTTTATTCCCTTTCCGTCATGAGTGAGTCATGAGTGAGTGCAGAGATTAAAAAGCATAAAATGAATATAGCATTTGTAGAGTTGCTCTGCGAAAAGGTATATTAAAGCGTATTTCTATTTTTTGTTTTCAGTCATTGCAAACTGAGACATGTCTAGAATTCCATAAGCAGGGTTATCACAGGGCTTTGGATCCAAATGCAACTATTTCTGGTTTTGTTTCATTTCAAGGGTTACTTTTACTTTGGTTAATATATATTTTTTTTTCCTGCAGAAGGCTTACTCCTGGCTCTGAGCTCAGGAGTTTCTCCTGGTTGAGCCGGGAGACCATTAATGGTGGCAGGAATTGAAGCCATTTGATGTAGTACTTCCCAGCCAAATGTTCCATGACATTTTCAGAATGATGAGAAAACAAAACATCCTTTTGAGTCTAGGTGGGGAAACCCTCAATAGAAATAATTTGGATATATTTCTTGTGTGTCACTGGTAACTACAACATCCAATATGTGTTTCAATTTTGGGAGGATTTTTTTGTGTTTGCTTGTTTGTTTTTACTATGTTTCCTATCTCTACAATGGTCTGAAAAAAAAGGAAACAGGGACTAACATATCCCACCTTATCCCTCTCTTCAACATATGGTTGCAAAGAGGTTGCAGAGATGGCTGAGAAAGTCCCTTCCTGATGTGAAAGGCTGCAAGGGGAAATGATTCCAACCCAATTACTTTCATGAAGACGAAACACATAAAAGATAACTAGGTGCTTTCTGTCTGACTCTGTGTGGATAAAGATCCCGACATATTTCACCCTCTTCTGTAGTGATCTGTGATACGGTCTGAGACCAAATCTATTGACTGACTGATGCAGCCAAGATACGGGCTGGGAACTAGTGTAAAGTGGAGAAAATCAACAGAATTTAACTTTTTGACATGCTTTTTCTTCTTAACTATGATACAAGTCATATTTAGAGTTTCCCAAATGGGGCCATTCTTAGATTTCCTATTTCTTCCTATGTGTGTGAAAAGAGGGATCTAGCCAGGGGAATCCCAGCACTAACCCTGTGAAAGAAAGTCAGAATTTCCAGGACAGATGACTATTAAATTAAACCACTCGTTTCCCAAGTGAATTCAGAAACTTAAATGCCAACACTATCTCTCATTTTCCCTTTAAGTTTTCTTGGTTACCATATACCTTTATAGGAATATCTTTAGTAATTTACTTGTCATCTATCGTTATGGTAATACCCCAATGTCTTTAGTAGGCTGTTGCCTGGGATCATTCAATGATACTAGAAAATGGTATTTGGGGAGAATAAAACAGACATGTGACATGTCCTCTCCGATGTTCCACATAAAAGTGTCAGAAAAAACTCAGATGAAGACGTCCACAGGGGGACCGGAGTGATAGTACACTGCATAGGGCATTTGCCTGGCACACAGCTGACCTGGTTCAAATATTGGCACCCTATATGTTCCCCAGCACAGCCAGGAGTGATTCCTGAGTGCAGAGCCACGAATAAGCACTGAGCAGAGCTGGATGTGGCCCCCAAAATAAAACAGTACAAAAAGCGCTTCCACAGGCCTGGATAAACACACCAGCGCCCGAATGGCATGCCCTCATTGCCCCCAGCTGGTCTCTGAGGGTAAAACCAACTCACCAGAGAAATCAGGTAGCATAAAGTACAGCCAATTAGATGGGAAAGTAACACAGGAGCCAATTAAATTCAACAAATAAAAACAATAATACCGGAGGCTCAATTAGCAATGAACACCTTAATAAATTCTTGGACAAGGACTTAAAGACCCCTGATCATATATATCAATTTTACATAAAATAGAATTTTATACTTATTGATTTTAATGAGACCTGCATGGGGTAGAGCTGCTACTGGCTCTCCCTGTGACCAGCCACTCACGAGGCGCCCGGGAGGGATGGTGGGTTCTAGCCCTGGCCCACCATCCCAGCAGAGACTCACAACAAGCCAGACGACCCCCCCACTCCATGAGGGCCTCCATTTTCCACATCCGGACTTCTCTCTCGTCAGACCTCCACCCAGCAGACCAGCCTATTACAGCCGGCCTTGAGCGCCGCATAGCGGCCGTGCGGTTCATCAATAAATGCTGGACTTAGAGATGTCTACAAGAGTATGCTACCTTCACGGCAGAGCCTGGTGTGTTGTATTTGATATATATGCCAAATACCAGTAACAATTATAGACCTCATTCTGGAATGGATTGAGGCTCTTTATGTTCCTGGAGCAAGCAGATGCATTGGGCTCTACTAGCATGAGACAGGACATATGGAGATGTTACTGGTGCCCGCCGAGCAAATCGATGATGAACGGGAAGACAGTGATACAGTGACAGTGATTTTAATATTGGAGCATAGTTATCTAATCAGTTTCAACTATAGAAATGTATTAACAGTTGTGGCTTTTGTCTACTTTATCATAAATTAAAATTCTTTAAGGTTTTAAAAAGCAAAGCTTATAGGAAGATCGATGTTATTTTAAAATTCATTAGCCTTCCTGGCTCTCATTCCTTCAAGTTAAAATCATTAATTTAAAAAAAAAACCCTTTGACCTTAGAAGAGAAGAACTTCAGGGAGCTCTTAGCACTTTTTTGTCTCACTTCCCTATGTACAACAGCCACTGTGGTAAGTGCCACTACTAGTAAACGAGCTACAGTAATAATCAGCCTCATCCTCAGGCATCAACCCAGAGATGGTCAGAGTCGCTGTGTTGCCAGACTTGGAGCCAGAGAGCGGTCAGGGATCCCTGATGGCCGATTACTGACGCCATAAATCAGCGTTTTGGTGGCTGTGCCTTCCCTCTGCTGGAACCAGGAGACATAGTTATATTTCCCAACATCATTGCTGGTTCCAGCACAGGTGATGGTGACTTTCTGTCCCGGACTCCCAGACACTGAAGGAGGCTGAGTCAGGAAAAGACTGGGCCCAGGTCCCTGAGGGAGACAAAGAAAACACTCTGGTGAGCTCAAGCTGGGCCCAGGGAGCCTGAGGAGGGGAGACAATGGCTGAGCCCAGATGTGCCTAGGGTCCCTTCCCTGAGCTCACCTGGGCCCTGACTTGAGGAGGCTGAGAAGCAGAAGAGCCCAGGCCATGATGGAGATGCCCAGAGTGCTGCCCCCTGACCAAAACCTTGGGCCTGGCTCTCTCCCAGCTCTTATCCCTGGCCTGGCCCAGAGAAGGGCGGGGCCTCATGCAAAGCTGCTTCCTGCCCCGCCTCTGCTCATCCCTCTCTGGCCTAGCTCTGGACTACTGACATCTCAGGATTTTTTTGCAGAAGAGATATACATCTCTGTATCACTGTCTTCCTGTTCATCATCGATTTGCTGTAGCGGGCACCAGTAACATCTCCGAATGTCCTGTCTCATGCTAGTAGAGCCCAAGGGCACCCGCTTGCTGCAAAACATAAAGAGCCTCATACTATTCCATCAGGTTATGGGAATGAGGTCTATAATTGTTACTGGCATTTGGCATATCAAATATGACACGGGTAGCTTGCCAGGCTCTGCCGTGTGGATAGCATACTCTTGTAGTCATCCCTAAATCCAGCATTTATTGATGAACTGTGCAGCTGCAAGTAGCCACAGGAGCTGGGCTGTGATAGGCTGGTCTGCTGGGTGGAGTTCTAAGGAGAGGAAGTCCAGATGTGGAAAATGGAGGCCCTCAAGGAGTGGGGGGTCGTCTGGCTTGTTGAGACTCTGCTGGGGTAACGGGCCAGGGCTAGAAACCACCATCCCTCCGGGGGCCTCTTGAGCCGGCTGGGCACAGGGATAGTCAGCAGAAGCTCTGCCACATGTCTGTGAGTCTCAGACGAAGTGAGTCTGAGAAGAGATATAAAGAGAATTAATTGAAACATAATTTTTCTCAGAATAAAGATTTGTTGATTCCTGATATATAGAAAATAATGAATGTGCTAAAGACCCTGATGTTCATGACCTCTTGTGTCTTCTGGGCAACTGTTGTGATGTGACTCTCTCTCCATGTAAACACATGCCTTGGGCACCTCTCAACATGTTATTATTGATGTTCTAGGGAGACAACAGTGAGAGACAGAGGAAGTGCACATTCAGTTATGTAACTTTGCACTGACACCTGAAGCTACTTAACACTTGATCACTTGACATCTCTTTATTCATCAATTTGCTCAAGTGGGAGCCAGTATCATTTCCATTGCCCCATCACATAACAGAGTAGCCCAATGGCATCTGCTTTCTCCAAGAGTTCGAAGAAACTCAAACCATTCTTCCAGGGTCTTGGCGAAGAAGTCTGACCATCTTGTAAGTGGGGTGCCACATAATCCTCTCTCCTTTTCAAGCCCAGGGAGATATTTATATTGTCCAATATCTTATTGTACCTTGCCTGGCTCTTGCCAGGCAGAGCCTGAAAGCACCTGTGTCATATTTGATATGCCAAATACCAGGAACAATGATAGACCTCATTCCCACTACCTGAATGAATAGTTTGAGGCTCTTCATGTTCCTGGAGTGAGCAGATGCCCATGGGCTACAGTACCATGTTACAGGATGTATGGAGATGTTACTGATGCTCGCTCAAGCAAATTGATGAACAACAGGAAGACAAGTGATACAAGTGATCTTATTGTATTTACCTCATGTATATTATTAGGCCACGGATGAGTTTCAATGTTCTTAGGTTTCTCTACCTCAGTGAACCAATGAATTTATAGCTGTGTGATGCATAAATCTCTTGATATAAATACGTGAATATAAACCCAGCACTTCACCCGTTACATGAAGTCCAACATAAAATTGTATCTCCTCATTAGTCCTTTCAATGCTTGCAAAACTACCTTCAATGACTCATCTTTTGTCTTCTTTTCATTTTTTTTAATTCTCACATCTTATAATACATGTAGCCTATCTCACTGGTTAAAATGTCTGACTCCCATGTCTTATTCCCATGTAAAGTTTCAACATCAACTCCTGGTGTCACCATATGTCCTGAACATGAGCCCAGAGCAGACTGGGCCCAGGGACCTGAATAGAGAAAGAAAAACACTCTGCTAGTCAAGCTGGGTCCAGTGAGTCCTACATGCATTTATTTAGGCCACTAATTAGTTTCAATATTCTTAGGTTTAGCTAGGTAGGAGAACCAGTGGAGATCACATTTTTATTTATGCAAAACATAAATGAATATCATGTGATACATAAATATACATAAATAAATATGTGACACAAACATGAATATCTCTCGAGAGTGATATTTGAATATAAGCTCATTTGGTCCACCCTTTATAGTGAAGACCAACATAAAATCACATTTCCTCTTCACTCCTTTCAAACGCTTGGAAAATGACCTCCCTTAACTTACAATTTGTCTTTTTGTTTTCTTTTTTTCAATTCTCATATTTTCTAATTCCTGTGGTCTAAAACGGAGTTATGGTGTGTTGCCCAGCTCACTGGTTACAATGTCTGACTCACATGAGTAAGATCTCAAGTTCAAATCCATGTGCCGCCACATTTCCTGAACATGATCCTAGATATCTCTTGTTTCAAACTGGCAGCTTCACTCTCTGGATTCTAGCACCATAGGGGTTTTTCTGCAATACGCAGCTAGATGGGGTGAATACCAAAACTAACAGCTATAACCTACAACCATCGGTACTGAGACACGTGAACCCGTTTACCAGGAAAATCCTGCCTCAAGAGGCACCAGAGCTGAGTATGTGAGCACTAATATCTGATATGTGTCCCCAGTAGGCAACACAAGTAAATATGAGAGCCCCATAGTCAGTGTGTTAACAACCCTTAGACATCACACATCCACCAATAAAGCAAAAAGAAGGAAAGGAAAGCAGAACTCTAAGTCCAAAAACATTTTTTTAAATACATACTGTATAGTCAAGTTCAATAGTGTATTCGGCATCAGATACCATTCCAGCTGTGTGAGCTCAGACAACATTTCTTCTCAACCCTTGGCAACTGCAAGTCCTGAATTCAGGAATTTGAATAACTGATCATGTGGAACATAAAGATTCCTGAGGGAAACTCCTGCATTTAAAAGAACATTAAAAGTCATAATCCTCCTGCTTCCCATTTTTTGCCTCGGAATGAAGAATAGTCATCGAACTCGTGAATCTGTACTTCTTTAGAGAGAGCTCTGGATAGGCAACTGTGGGGAACATTAGACAATTCAGGGTAAACCAGTGTTTTGTCCCCTAGACCTAGCTCTTGATTGGCCCTGGTGGCCACATACTGCATTATCAAAACTGATGGGAAAAGCAAATTGAGCAGGGAAATCGCCTCCTCCAACCCCCTCTTTCCCACAGAAGACATAGTATAGAGCGGAAGGAAACCATGCAAACAAAAGTTAAGGGAACATCTACATGCAGTACATAGTAGGGGGTCAGGCTCAGACTTGAATAAGGTCCCATCATTAAGGGTGTCCTAACCTGTGTCTACTGCTCACAGGACACCTGGCTGCCATCACACTGTCTCCTGTTTTGTGTCCACAGACAACCTGTCCTCGAGCTGTCAGAGGCAAGATTTCTACAACCCACAGAATTACTATAAGCCAAGTGAAAGTTTCTCTAGAGGAGAAGGGTTTGGGAAGTAGACAAAGCAATATTTGAAGGAATGTGTCCACTTAACGGAAACTCCAGGTAGGGACTGTGCCTTGGTAAAACTTGTTTATCTTAGTTTAGATGATGAAGGCTGCAAATATGAACTCAGGCAGGATAACACACTTTTCCATGACCTCACTGCTATACGTTAAATATGCTTTCTGACTATTTATCACCCAATGGACACAGATTCTACTTCAGCTCTAGTGAGCCTAACCAACATCTCTCCTCCCAGATGCAGTTGAAAGCCCTGAGAACAGGCAGAGGACAGCTATTTGAGTAATGAAAATGGGCATCACAAAGACCCCAGAGGGAAACTCCTGCATTTCAAGGACCATCGCTAGCAGAGAGCTTCCAAGTATTTCATTTTGTGTCTCTGCTCTCAAGAATAGCCAGCAAACTATTACACCCACCCGTCTTTCTTCCTAGGAAGAGCTAATTATGGGCATCCATTGGTACTTCATACAATTCAGGGTAAACCACAGCAATGAGTTCCCCAGACCCAGTTCTTCACTACCCTCTCTTGGCTTGGGGGAACAAATGGGATGCCAGAGATTGAACCTGGCTATGTACAAGGCAAGTATCCTACCTGCTATGCTATTTCTCCGCCCCTAACAAATTAGTTTTTAATTTACTTCTTCTTACTTTTCTCTCCCCAAGGGTTCCTGTTACAGCTATCCAAAAAATACTGGATCTCTGTCCAATTCTTTTTTTATCTTGCTATTTTTTGTAACTTCCATTACCATCTCATGAAATTAATTGAAATCTTTATAGTGCTGAGTCTACCTTGGGTCTTATTACATGTATTGTGTAAAGATAAGCAATGTACTTTATCTCCATGGATCTAACTTGGACTTTCTAGGATGACTACCATATCTGATCCTAACAAGTGAAATCATTCTGAAACTCTCCCCAAGACATGAAATACAGTTATAATGATTGTTTCTGAAGACCGTTCTAATCCACTCTATTCCAAAACCAGCCAATAAAGTCGAGAGGAGGGGACAAGAGTCCGTGGGTTCTCAAAACTCAGCACCTAAACCGACCCACTCCTAAGAGTCTGCAGCCATCACAGGTTGCAAGAGAGTGTGACACAGACCATCGGCGATTCTTGTGCCATCTCCCCATGTCACTCGTGAGGGCCCTCGGTGTCATCCACAACCTGGCAGAGAATAGTCAGCCTCTTCCTCGGCCTGGACTCTTCTGATGGCCAGCGTGGCCATGTTTCCTGAGCTGCTGCAAAAGATGTCAGGGGATCCCGAGTGTAATTGGTTATCATCATAAATGAGGACTTTAGGACCATGACCTGGTTTTGCTGGTGCCAGTTGACTAAACAGTTTATTCCCTCACTGATGATCCTGGCCATCTTGCCTATGAACACTGACACTGAAGGTGACTGAGTCATCCCATAAGAGACCCAAATGTTTCTATGATATTTTCAGAATGATGAGAAACAAAATATCCTTTTGAGTCTAGGTGGAAAAACCCCAATATAAATATTTTGGATATATTTCTTGTGCTGCCCTGGTAACTACAATATCCAATATCTGTTTTTTTCAGGGGGTCTTTTGTGTTTGCTTGTTTGTTTTTTACTATGTGCCCTATCTCTGCAATGGTCTGAATAGAAAGGAATCAGGAACTAACATATCCCACCTTATACTTTCTGAAACATACGGTTGCAAAGAGGTTGAAGGTATGACCTAGAAATTCCCTTCCTGATGTGAAAGGCTGCAAGGAGAAAGAATTCTAACCTAATGATTCCTTTCATGAAGAACAGACACATAAAAAACAAATCTTGGTGCTTCCTGCCTGGCTCTATTGGATGAAGACCCAACATATTTCACCATCTTCTGTAGTGACCTGAGAAACGGTCTGAGACCAAATCAGTTGACTGGACTTATACAGCCAAGAAATGGACTGAGAACAAGTGTGAAGTGGAGAAAATCGACAGAATATAACTTTTTGATGTGTTTTCTTCTTAACTGATACAACTCACATTTGGAGTTCCCCAAATGGGGTCATTCTTAGATTCCCTATTTCCTTTTGTGCATGAAATGATGGATCTAGGCAGGGGAACCCTATGACTAACCCACTGTAAAAGGAAAGTCAGAGTTTCTAGAATGTATGACTAGAATCCAACCACTCATTTTCCAAGTGAATTCAGTACTGAAACCTAACACTACCTCTCATTTTTCCTTCAATTTTTCTTGGCTACCTTATATCTTTACAGGAATATCTTTAGTAATATGTTTATCATCTATCTTTATGGTAAATCTCAAGATCCTTGGTAGCCTGTTGCCTGGGAACATTCAATGATAATAGAAAATGGTATTTTGGAGAGAATAAAACAGACATGACATGTCCTCTCCCGATGTACCACGTATAAGTGTCCAGAAGGAACTCGATTGAGACGTCCAGAGGGGGACCAGACTAAAAGTACACTGCATAGGGCATTTGCCTGGCACACAGCAGACCTGGTACAAATCCTGGCACCCTATATGTTCCCCCAGCACAGCCAGGAGTGATTCCTGAGTGCAGAGCCAATGAATAAGCACTGAGCAGAGCTAAAGGGGGCTCAAACCAAAACAGAACAAAAAAGCCCTTCCACAGGCCGATAAACACAACAGTGCCTGAATGACATGCCCTCATTGCCCCTAGCTGGCCTCTTAGGGTAAAACCAACTCACCAGAGAAATCAGGCAGTGTAGAGGACACCACTAGATGGGAAAGTAACATAGAGCCAATTAATTTCAACAAATAAAAACAATAATACCGGAGGCTCAAGTAGCAATGAACATCTTAGTAAATTCTTGGACAAGGACTTAAAAACCCTGATCATATATATATATATATATATATATATATATATATATATATATATATATATTTTACATAAAATATAATTTTATACTTATTGATTTTAATATTGGAGCAAAGTTATCTAATCAATTTCAACTCTACAAATGTATTAACAGTTGTGGTTTTGGTCTACCTTATCATAAATTAAAAATCTTTTATAGGTTTAAAAAAAAAGCTTATAGGAAGATCGATGTTATTTTAAAATTCATTTCAAGTTAAAATCGTTAATTAAAAAAATACCCTTTGATGGAATCTACCACAAACATGTGGGAATCAGTGGTTGGGTAAGACAGAGAAGGGAAACAGTGTGCTAATATTTGTCAAAATTATAATACCAGCCTAGAACTGAGCATTGAATATAGGAAAAAAGATATACATGATGATCTCCGAATGTATGTATTGCAATCCACAATGTGTAAGAGAAGAGAAAAAGAGAGAGAGAGAAGAGATAAAGAACTTGCCATAGAGGCGGGCTAGAGGAGGGGAGTGGGGGGATTGGTGGTGGGAAATGGGCACTGGTGGAGGGATGGGTGCTGGAACACTGTATGACGGAAACCCAAACATGAACATCTTTGTAATTGTATATCACATGGCGGTGTAATAAAATATAAAAAAAAACCTTTGAGTTTCAAGAGAAACTTCATAGGGCGCTCTTAGCACTTTTTGTCTCACTTCCTATGTAAAACAGCCACTGTGGAAAGTGCTACTGCTCGAATATGAGCTACAAAATAATCAGCCTCGTCCTCAGGCATGAGCCCAGAGATGGTCAGAGTCGCTGTGTTGCCTGACTTGGAGCCAGAGAAGCGATCAGGGATCCCTGATGGCCGACATTGACATAATAAATCAGCATTTTGGGAGCTGTGCCTTCCTGCTGCTGGTACCAGGAGACTCTGTCATATCCCCGACATCATTGCCGGTTCCAGCACAGGTGATGGTGACTCTCTGTCCCGGGACTCCCAGACACTGAAGGAGGCTGAGTCAGAGCAGACTGGGCCCAGGTCCCTGAGGAGACAAAGAAAAACACTCTGGTGAGCTCAAGATGGGCCCAGGGAGCCTGAGGAGGGGGAGACAAAGGCTGAGCCCAGATGTGCCCAGGGCCCCTTCCCTGAGCTCACCTGGGCCCTGACTGAGGAGGCTGAGGAGCAGAAGAGCCCAGGCCATGATGGAGATGCCCAGAGAGCTGCCCCTGACCCCAACCCTGGGCCTGGCTTCTCTCAGCTCTTATCCCTGGCCTGGCCCAGAGAAGGGTGGGGCCTCATGCAAAGCTGCTTCCTGCCTGCCTCTGCTCGCCCTCTCTGTGCCTGGCCCTACCCTGTTGTATCAGAATTTGTTGGTGTCAGAGATAGGAAGAAAATCTTTTTTCTTCTGGCATTGCGTTTCAGCTAACGATTTTTTTTTTATACCAGATATACAGCAAATAATAAATGTGCTGAAGTTTCCCATGCTCATGATCTCTTGTTTCTTCTGGGTCTCTACTGGATGTAACAAAGTCTCTGAGCACAAAAGACTGGGGTACCCCTAGGTTCCCCCTCTGGGGACATTTATACTTCAGATTATTTTCTGACGTTAGGGAAGTTTAGTTACCCATCTCTGCACACACACGCTCTTTATTTACTTTTGCTTGTGCGGTCTCAGAGACACATGCTTTTCTGTCCCCTGAAACACTTGTTTGTGTGAACCAGCTACAGTATGGAGTTCTTGGGCAGCTTGGTCGCTCCACCAGTCACCTCCCACCACTGCGGTACTCCAAAAGTGAGGAACGAGAGCAAAACCAGCAATAAACAAAACCACTTGGGTGATGCTTCCATTTGGGTCCCCACAGCACCTTTCAGTAGTTGAGCCTGTCAATTTCTCTCAATTCTGATTCAGCAAGAGTCAAGACAATAAATTATATCATAATTGTAATTCGTGTGAAAGGAATTACATAGAGATAGAAGTGACAGAGAGCGTAGTGTGCACTCAGCAACGTATTTTTGCATGTTCACTGAGATATGCTTAGAAATTTATATTGCTTAATATCTTCTGTTTTCCCCCCATGTCAGTGCTGGTTCCAGTAGAGGTGATGGTGAGTGTCTCCCAGAGTGCCAGAATTGAGGGAAACTGAGTCAGAGCAGACTGGGTCCAGGAACCTGAGTAGGAAAAAAGAACAACTGCTAGTTCAAGCTGGGCCCATTGAGTCCTAATGAATTATTTAGGCCACCAATTAGTTTCAATATTCTTAGGCTTTAGTCAGGTTGTGGATCCAGTGGAGATCACATTTTTATTTATGCAATACATAAACGAATACCATAATATGATGTGATACAAAAATATCATACATAAATAAATATGTAAACACAAACATGAATATCTCTCTAGAGAGATATTTGAATATAAACTCAGCTGTTCACCCTGTATAGTGAAGTCCAACATAAAATCTCATTTTCTTCATTTCTTTCAAATGCTTGAAAACTCCCTTCCTTTTCTTACAATTTGTCTTTTGGTTTTTTTTTTTCAATTCTCATATTTTCTAATTCCTGTGGTCTAAAATTGAGCTATGGTGTGTTACACTAGTCACTGGTTACAACGTCTGATTCACACAAGGAAGGTTTCAACGTCCATTTTTTTGTAGCCATCACATTTCCTGAACATGATCCTAGAAACTCTCTTGTTTCAAACCGCCAGCTCGACCTGATGGATCCTAGTATCATAAGGAGTTTTCTGCAATACACACCAAAACTACAGCTAAAACCCCAAACGAGGTACTGAGACACATGTAACCCATTCACCAGGAAAATCCTGCCTCGAGAGGCACCAGTGCTGAGTGTGTGAGCAATAAAATCTGATATGTGTCCCCAGTAGGCAACACATGTAAATATCAGAGCCCCAGGAGCCAGAGCAATAGCACAGTGGGTAAGGAATCTGACATGCACCCGCCGACCTGAGTTTGATCCCCCAGTAACCCATATGGTACCCCAGGCACCGCCAGGAGTAATTCCTTAAGGGCAGAACCAGGAACTAACCCCTGAGTACTCCAGGTGTGACCCAAAAGAACAAAAAAATGAGAGCCCCATAGTCATTGTGTTAACGACCTTGGATATCACAAATCCACCACTAAAGCAAACAAGAAGGAAAGCAGAACTCAAAAGTACAAAAACATTTTTAAGTATACGCTATAATATGTATTTCAATAGTATATTCAGCATCTGATGCCACTCCAGCTGTGTGAGTTCAGACAACATTTCTCACAGGCAGCTGCAAGCCCTGAATTCAGGAATTTGAATAACTGATTATGTAGAACATAAAAGATTCCTGAGGGAAACTCCTGCATTTAAAAAAGGACATTAAAATCGTAAACCTTCTGCTTCACATTTTGTGCCTCTGGACTCAAGTATAGTCACTGAACTCCTAATCGCATCCATACTTCTTGGGAGAGCTTAGGTTAGGCAGCTTTGGGGACATCAGACAGACAATTCAGGGTAAATCACTGCGTTTTTGTTTCCAGATGCAGCTCTTGATTGCCCCCTGGTGGCCACATACTGATTATCAAAACTGATGGGAAAAGCATAATTGAGATGGAAATTCCTCCCCCAATCCCACTCTTTTCTATGTTGGAAAAAAACAAGACATGGTGGAAATGAAAGATTTGAGAACCAGCTGGATTCTTCTGAGTGCCCTCTCATCTCTACCCTTGCCCTCAGATTCCAAAATGACAAAAATAAAGTAAAATAAAACCAGACAGGTGATTTCCATCACTGTATCACTGCCTTCCCGTTCATCATCGATTTGCTAGAGCGGGCACCAGTAATTTCTCCATATGTCCTGTCTCATGCAAGTAGAGCCCAAGGTTACCTGCTTGCTCCAGGAACATAAAGATCTCAAACCATTCCATAGGTCATGGGAATGAGGTCTATAATTGTTACAGGTATTTTGCAAATCAAATACAACATGGGTAGCTTTCCAGGCTCGGGTGTGGGTAGCATATTCTTGTAGTCATCTCTAAATCCAGAGTTTATGAAGAACCGTGACGGCCACTTAGCCGTCGAGCCAGGCTGTGATAGGCTGGTCTGCTGGGTGGAGTTCTGACGAGGGGAAGTCCAGATGTGCAAAATGGAGGTCCTCATGGAGTGGGGGTCGTCTGACTTGTTGCAAGGCTCTGCTGGGCTGGTGGGCCAGGGGCTAGAACCCGCCATCCCTCCCAGGCACCTCGTGAGCAGCTGGGCACAGGGGAGAGCTGTAGTAGCTCTGCCCCATGTCAATGAGTCATGATTTCATACAGTACCTTACAGTTCTGATTTCCATACAGTACTGATTTCATACAGTGCTGATTTCATACAGTACCCATTTTTCTTTTTTTATTTAATTTTATTAAATCAAAGTGCTCATTTTAAATATAAGCTGCAATGATAAGCACCATCATAATGACTCACTCACCTGCCGCTCTTCAGTTCACAACCTAAATCTCCTGGGAAAGCAAGTCAAACAGCTGAACTTCGTGGACACTCTGGTCTCCCCTACTGAAAGCTCTGAATGCTCTGGGGATAGGCCTGGGCTATGTTCTCCCTATTGAAGCACCTCAGTGCAAAACGCACACCTCTACCCTGTCCAATCAGCTTCTAACCTAATTTCATGATTTCCTAGGATCTCTGCAGACTCATTCCAAATCTATAGGCCCGGGAGTTTTGGAGCCTCCAAATTCCACAGCACTTAGTCTTGTTCACATTTCAAAGTTTCGGGTTACTTCTAGATAGTCTTATTCTCAATTTGCAAATGCCTATTTGTGAGTTGTGAAGGAAAACCCCAGAAATTGGTTATTTTTTTGACTGGATAATTTTATCAATTGACAAGTGAATGGTAGTTATAAAAGGAATTTTTTTCCCATAATGATGGATTGCTGTAGGTTTCAGATGAAAACCAGGAAAATATTAAGGTACTAAGAAAAGTGAAACAAATATACCCACACAGAGCCCTAACGGGGGGAAAAAAAAAGTGGCAATTGCATTGAAATGAACCTTAAGAGTTTTTATATAGAGTGTTAAAGAGGTGGAATGTTGGAAAAAAACTATGATATATAAAGAGTTTCCATAAGCGGATAAACACATTATGAAATTAAAATGTTAAAGGGTGTAACAGTGTGAGACTATAGGATAAGGGAATTCATATACACAAGGACTGAAATTACAGAATGCCACTTCTATCCAAAAACCTTTGGAAATCTATAGGTAGAAAAACAGATAATTTCTAATAGTTCATAACTTTATTATTATCCATACCTGCATATTATACAAATTCAGAGAGAATTAGTAGTAGCAAATATATAAATCAAGAAGTACATGGAGAATGGTATACTTATTAAAAAATCATTAGTTTGTAATCATTAAAATTCAAAATAAGCATAAAAACAAATAAAAACCTAAGTTCAGATGTGGGAAGGAGCATGAGAGAATCAGAGCAGGTTTTTGTCTCACTTCCTTGTGAGCATGAACCACTGTGGAGTGTCATCACTCCTGTGAGAGGCACAGAAATAATCAGCCTCGCCCTCAATCTGCAGCCCAGAGATGCTCAGGGTCGCTGTGTTGCTAGACTTGGAGCCAGAGAAGCGATCAGGATCCCTGATGGCGAGTACTGACAAGGTAGATCAGCATTTTGGGGGCTGTGCCTTCCGCTGCTGGTACCAGGAGACATAGTTATATCTCCCACGTCATTGCTGGTTCCAGCACAGGAGATGGTGACTCTCTGACCCGGACTCCCAGACACTGAAGGAGGCTGAGTCAGAAAAGACTGGGCCCAGGTCCCTGAGGCAGGAAAGAAACACTCCGGTGAGCTCGGGCTGGGCCCAGGGAGCCTGAGGAGGGGAGACAAAGGCTGAGCCAGATGTGCCCAGGGCCCCTTCCTGAGCTCACCTGGGCCCTGACTGAGGAGGCTGAGGAGCAGAAGAGCCCAGGCCATGATGGAGATGCCTAGAGTGCCCCTGACCCCAACCCTGGGCCTGGCTCCTCTCACTCTCTTATCCTGGCCTGGCCCAGGCGGGGGCCTCATGCAAAGCTGCTTCCTGCCTGCCTCTGCTCACCCCTCTCTGGCCTGGCCCTGGACTCCTGATTTTAGGATTTCTTGACAGCAGAGTTTTCCAAGAAAATAAAATATTCTTGCATTGTTTTTTCAGTTTAAAATTTTCTTTCTATCTTTTCGCTTGCTTTTTGAAACACACCCGGCAATTCTCAGAACATACTCTGGCTCTGCTCTCAAGAATTACACAGGAGGTGCTGGGGGGGAGGGGGCATATGAGATGCTGGGGATAGACCTCAGTCAGTGACATGTAAAGCATCACTACCTACTGTACTATCACTCCTGCCCCAGTTTAAAATTTTAAAACTTGATTTTCAGAAATTAGATGTGCCATAGTCCCTCTGGCAAGCTACCCAAGCAGTATAGATATGCCAAACCAGTAACAACAATTATAGATTCATTCCCATGACCTGAGGAATGGTTTGGGAGGCTCTTCATGTTTGCTAGGTGGGATCCACAAAAAAAAAACACAAACAAACAAACAAACAGATAAATAAATGAATGAGTGAATGGATAAATAAATAAGTAAATTGTTATCGGCTCAAGGTATGCTTCATTGCCTTTGGGCACCTTCTCGGGTGTGTTCTTCTCACTGTTCATCCTCACAGAACTATATTTCTTTGTACCTCAAAGTGTTTGCTCGGTGGAATTCTGAACTAGGTTAGTTGCTCGTAAGGTTGCTTCCCCACTCCAGCAGAGATGCACCAATCGCCAGAACCCGGAGCAATAAACACCCCGGAACCCTGGAAATAATACCCCCAAAACCTCGCAATAAACATTATGAGCGTAACCCTGATTCGACTGGCTTTATCCCCAATCTCTCCTTGTTTTTTTTCAACGTCAAGTTTCTTCTCTGCAACTCTGGTTCCAAGTAGTCAAAACTGGGAAACATATATCCTAGAGTACACTTTTATGGAGAGAGTCATGTGAGACAGAATGAGCTGAGTAAGAAGATGCAAACACAATTGTGCATCTTTTCCAGTATAGTGATAATTCTTATCAATTGTGTATCCAAGACCTCATTACCTATTACCTTATATATATATCCATTATACAACACATGGATGCTTCGATTTCTTTGGCTTTGAAAAAGTCAAATCGTGAGACTAGATCACATAAAACTCTTTAAACACATTGTATATAAATATAACCCTTCCCTCCACCATGTATACTGAAGACTGATAATTATAGCCCCCTTTTATTCTACTCAAAAAGTCTATAAATCTATCTTTAAATTCTCATTTTTTCCTGATATATGTGCCTGCAATTGAGTTTTGATCTGTGATTTAGTTCACTGGTGAAATTCCTGCATTTCAGGGGTAAGAGTTTAAGTTTGATTCCTGGAGGCACCCACCTGCCTGGAGCATGATCTGCAAAGCTCTGAGTGTGTGAGTTTAAATCTGACATAGGACCCCAGTGAACATTATTAGTTAGAAAGCAGCATAGTAAGTTTGTTTACAACACTGAGATATCAGACAGCTACAGCAACAGTAACAAAGTAAAGGATGGGGAAATATAATTCAAAGATCTAACCCAAAGCTCACCCAGAATGTAAGTTAACTACTGTATTCAAGATCAATTGCAAGTAAACTAGTAACGTGCTCCAGCACACCAGTTTTTGCACCCAAATACCCGGATGCAAAGCAAAGCCTAAGATCACTCAGTAAAGAGAGTGCTTTTAGTAACTGAATATGTGGGTCATAGAAGATTCATGAAGAAACTCCTGCTTTTTGATGAAACATCAAAAACAGTGAATTGACTTGCTCTACGGTTCCATAGTTCAAACTCAAGAAAAACACTAAGTTAGTAACCAACTTGTAGAATTTTTCAGCGTGAGATTAAGGAGAATTGTTTGGAATTCATAAAAGTTTCAGATAAACCACCTCCCTTTCCCAGAAGACATGGTCTTGACCTCCCCCAGGTGGCCACATGTCATTACCAAAGCCAATAGAAAAGATCTTTTGAGCTGGAAATCTTCTGGGTCCCTCCAGTCTTTCCTCCACGTAGTTTGCCCCATCTCGCCCTTTCTACTACACCTCGTATCCTCTTTCTCTTGTTCTCTTATTTCACACTAAGAATGAACAACCAGTGCACTGGCGTGGATGGGGAGAGAGGGCACTCTCATCCACTGTTAGTGGCGTGCCTACTGCTCCATCCCTTTTTGGGAAACAAAATGGACATTCCTCCAAAACTAGGTGTTGACTCCCACTGACCCAGCAATACCTCTCCTGGAATATACCCTGGAGACCCAATAACACACAAAAGAAAACACAATCTACTTCAATATTCATCACTCAACTATTCACAATAGCCAAATCTGGAAAAAACCTGAATGACCAAAACAGAAGACTAGCTAAAGAAACGACGGTATATATACACAATGGAAAACATTGCAGCTGTCAGAAAAGAAAGTCAAGAAAGTTTACTGTAAAATGAATGGACATTGTCATGCTGAGTGAAATTAGTAGAAGGATAAGGACAAATACAGTATGATTCCATTCATAGTGGGATATAGATATATGCAAGTTCTCTACTAATTAGGAAATGGTAATGTCAGGCTAGAACCTGTACATTGATATACAAAGGGATTACAAGATAATCCCTAAATGTCTGTAGGGGAAGTCACAATGTGTAAGAGGAAAGAGAGAGACAGAGAGAGAGAGAGAGAGACAGAGAAGAGAAATGAAAGAGAAAGAGAGAAGAAAGGAAAAGTGCCTTATAGAGGTGCTTTGGGAGGGCAGAGGGAATGTGGGCACATTGTGGGACTATGGGCACCCGGTGGAGGGACTGGTGCAGGGAAATAGCTTGACTGGAACTTCAATCATTGAAATCTTTGAAATTGTGTATCAAGATGGTAAAATAAAAAATTGTTAAAAGTCATAAAGGAAAGAAGAAACTGACCCAATGATTTTACACACTGTTCACTCTAAATATAAGCCTACAAAAAGTAGTTTTGAAATGGGCCAAAAAGCACACCATAAAATATTAATCAAAAGGTTATAGTGATATGTATAAAAATGGGAAGTGCCACCAAACAGAAAACGTCAAAAGCATAGAGATAAATAGGTGTTTGGCGCTGAACTTTTGATAGGCTGATATGTCAGGAAACACAGACTTCTACAGAATACACACTAAACATGGCAGACTCAAGAGTAATTAAGTTAAAACTACCATAAATGAAATAATAGGTAAAGAGTTGATGCTGGATCTCTGCGGAGGGCCTCTGTTGCAGGACTCCTAAGGGCCGCTGCATCTGCTCTGGATTGCCTCCCGCAAATCACTCTTAGATAAGGGTAGTCTAAATGTGGTAGTTTATCTGATCATGTATGCTGTACTAGCTGGTAAAAATATTCTCCCATGCTATCACAATCATTGGGACTAGCTAGATCTTACCAGCATATTAGCCTGGCCACGTAAGGACACTTTGGGAATTAGACTAGAGAGAAATGCTGTTTCTCAAACAAACAAGCATGGCTCCCTGATAAAATATAAAACTACAATGAAGTAGAGGAGACTTGTGAAGGCTTGGAGAAATATTTAACTGGCATTGGTGTTGGTCTTTGGTACAGTGACATGCCATCTCAGAAACCCCCTTCTGACATTTCAAAGGCATTCCTGGCTCAAAACATTAGCACAGTGAAGGCCCTAGGTGAGATGCAGGGAGGGATTACCTGAGGGCATTGACCCTCCCCTGCTTTCCATAACAGTGGAGGAAGGTCTGAGCCGGCAAAGTAGAAACTAGCCGGTTCCCGCTCTCCCTTTCTTCCACTGTGGATCTCGCCTTGTGAGCTTTATTCCCTTGAGTTTTTACACGTGGTGGTCGCCATCTTGGCCTACACTTGGCTGGGCCTCTAGCCTGGAATCCTAAGCATCGGGTTTTTCCTTTTTGCTGATTTGCACGCCTGAACCTGTGATAAGTAAAGCCTTTAAACCGTACTGGGATTCCCCTGAGTGTCTCATCCATTCCGGCCGGCTTCGGAGGCAGAAGGGAACTGCCCGGCACCGTCGGGACCCCGGCGGAGCGCCCGGCTACCCTCCTGCAGTACATAAAGTTGTCACAGCAGTAACCACCATCGGCCAGTAGTTACGTAAGCATCGT
>JAJIBD010027279.1:0-129252 GCA_021461705.1 Cryptotis parvus | reverse complement strand
TGCTATCATCGTGGGACTAGCTAGATCTTACCAGCATATTAGCCTGGCCACGTAAGGATACCTAAGTAATTAGACCAGAGAGAAATGCTGTTTGCTTCCAAACAAACAAGCATGGCTCCCTGATAAAATATAAAACTACAATGAAGTAGAGGAGACTTGTGAAGGCTTGGAGAAATATTTAACTGGCATTGGTGTTGATCTTTGGTACAGTGACCTGCCATCTCAGAAACCCCCTTCTCTACATTTCAAAGGCATTCCGGCTCAAAACATTAGCACAGTAAAGGGCCTAGGTGAGATGCAGGGAGGGACTACCAGAGGGCATTGGACCCTCCTGCTTCCCATAACAATGGGAGGAAGGTCTGAGTTGCGGGGGTATAAACTTGCCGGTTCCCCGCTCTCCCGGGCTTCTTCTTCCGGTGGGATCTCGCCTTGTGAGCGTTTATTCCCTTGGAAGTTTCACACGTGGTGGTCGCCATCTTGGCCTACACGTGGCTGGGGTTCTAGCCTGGAATCCTAAGCATCGGGTTTTTCCTTTTGCTGATTTGTATGCCTGAACCTGTGATAAGTAAAGCTTTTTAAAACCTCATCCGGATTTCTGAGTGTTCATCCATTCCTCGCGGCCTGGAGGTAGAAGGGAACTCGCTTCCCGGCACTGTCGGGGCCCCGGCGGAGCGCCCCGACAGCCTCCAAACTAAAACCAACAAAAAACCCTGAGATAATATTAGTGTAAGCATGTGACCCAAACCATAAGTAACTTTTTTAGGAAATGAATTTTTTAAGGAGGTAGAGTGGGGTGAGAAAACCACGGGGTGGAAAAAACCACCTAACTATTTGCTATTTTCCTCAAGATTATTTTTACCTTTTCTTAGTTTAGTCATTCCATTTAAACTCTGTATTGCTGGTTGTGTAACTGTCTCAAGAACACAAATATTTCTTGTTTTTGTTTTGGGAACACTGGATTGTGCTCAAGGCTTACTCCTGGCTCTGCACTCAAGGTTCACTCTAGCAAGTGTCAGGGACCAGGCAGGATTCGGGATCTATCCTGATTTGGCCACATGTAAGGCTGTACCTTACTGGCTGTACTATTGCTAGTCTACAACAATAAAAACATTTCTAACAAAATAAAACAAAATCGTAGATTTGCATGGTAGTCTCCATGTTACTGTATTCAATGCTGAGAAACCAACAAACATACTGGCTGGAAGTACTAAAGGCTAGAGACTCTGAAATCACTTTCACAGAGCCAAAATCAAGATACTGGAAAGCCCAGATTATCTCTGGAGGTTTAGTGAGAACCTTTTCCTCATTCACCCTTTAGTGGCTGCCCACACTCTGTGGTTTGGGACAAAACCTCTGCCCCATGGTCAAAGTGCTTTGCTCTCTCTGTCTCTGTTGAATCTTTTCTGCCTCTTTCTTTCACTACGTCAGCACTTCAATGCAAGGGCCAGAGAACGCCATGCTCAGGGCCTGCAGTACCAAGAGATGGGCCACCCTGGCAGCTGGGGAACTCCAGTCCACGTGCAGATGAGTGGGGTGTCTGGGAACTCAAATTGGATTGGCTACTATCTCTCTATTGCTCCGGCCCACCCAGCAGACCAGCCTATCACAGCCCAGCTCATCAATAAATGCTGGATTTAGAGATGACTACAAGAGTGGATGCTACTTGCACGGCAGAGCCTGGCAAGCTACCCGTGTTGTATTTGATATGCCAGATACCAGTAACAATTATAGACCTCATTCCCATGACCTGATGGAATGGTTTGAGGCTCTTTATGTTCCTGGGCAGCAGATGCCCTTGGGCTCTACTAGCATGAAACAGGACATATGGAGATGGTACTGGTGCCCGCTCGAGCAAATTGATGATGAACGGGAAGACAGTGATACAGTGATACTATCTCTCCGCTCCTCTCTGTCTCCTTTCCGTTTTTCAAGAAAAGTCAATAATTTCTACTGCTAAAGCTCTTCAGGATTTCTTTTTTTGGAGACTATAATTTTAACAGTCATTTCTTCATAAACACAAACTTATCTGGTTTGTTTCTAGCTTGAAGCACTAATGGTGAGCACTGCAGAAGCATCTCAGTTGAACAGTGATAAGTATGTAATCAGAACTGCCTTAGAACAGTCGACACAGTTTAACTGCATTTCTAAAGGGATGTTCATAAGCCACAAGGGAGCTGCGCTCACAGCTCCTGCTGATGCAGTTTCACACTGGAGCTGGCAAACGTTTTTCCAAACAGGTCAGGTACTGATATTTTAAGTTTTTGTAAACTAGACAGTCTCTGTTGGACTTATTTAACTCTGCCACTGTGGTGTAAAGGTAGCCATGGATTAATTAATGAGCATGGCTTGGTTCCAGGAAAACTTTATTCACAGAAACAGGCAACAGGCCAGACTTGGCCTATGAGTCGCTTCAGCTCTTTAACCCTGTTTAGGCCGGCCCGGGTTCGATCCCGGCATTCCATATGGTCCCCGAGCCACTGCCAGGAGTGATTTCTGAGTGCAGAGTCAGGGAGTAACCCCTGAGCATTGCGGGTGTGACCCAAAGCGAAAAAAAAATGAAATCACTATTTTGATTTTCACATTATGTTTGAAAATGTAGGACCACGACTTTGTTTTCATATTTAAGATTAAAAATAAAAACCATAAAGAATCCAGAGAGATAGTACAGCAGGAAGGGCCCTTCCTTGCATGTGGCTAACCCTGGTTTGATCCCATGTGGTCCCCCAAGCCTACCAGGAGTGCTCCCAGAGTACATAGCCAGAAGTAACTCCTGAGCACTGCCAGGTGTGGCCCCAAAACAAGGAAAACAAAAACCCCAAAACTATAAAGAAGAAAAAAACCTATATATTTAAAGAATCTAAAGATAAGAGCTGGAAAGATGATACCGTGGGTAAAGAGATTGTTTGGCATGTAGGTAACCCGGGTTCAATTCCTAACACCACCCATGGTCCCCTGAGCACGACCAGGAGTGATCCTGAGTACAGAGCCAGGAGTAAGCCTGAGCATAGTTGGCCCTAAATAAATAAGCAAGCTAGCAAACAAGTCAAACAGATTAATAACCCATCTATTCTCTTTAGCCAGTTCTGTCCCATATTAGAAATCAAGTTAAATAAAATCGCATGGAGACTGAGCGAGCTAAGAGAGGGCAACTGGAAAGCTGTCAGAGCTCACAGATTATACTGCTATTGTCTCTCAGTACTTGGTCTCCCTCTCAAACGTTATCCACTCAGACTATACCTTCCTATACTCTCTACTCGGTGCGATATGAGGAATGATGTGTCAATTTCTGAGCCATCCATTGCTGGAAGGGGATGCTTCCTCCTCTATTTTCTACTTTCCCTCCAACCACCAGGGATACAGGCGGACATGCTGGTGGTGAATCATCTTCATTCAGGAAGATGAAGGCAATACCCTTGGGCGATGGAGGAACCAAAAACAGAGAGGAAAGGTTCTAGCCCTCGGGTAACCTTAGGGGAGCAAAGCTGCCGTATCCTCTGCAGACAACCTACCAGGCTAGACTTTTCCCTGAGAGAAGGAAATCTCCCAGTTTGGTTAAGCTGCTTTTGTCCTCTAGCAAAATAGCTAACAATAATTTAAAGAATGCACAGCCTGGCTTCTCCACTATTAAATAGGAGTGTCACGGTCTCCACTGACTTGCTGCTTTTGAAGATTTTATGCCTAAGGATCTTATGTAGTCTCTGGATTATAAAACAAATACTATACCTGGGCAGAAGAGCAACACAGGTTGTGAGGATGCAAACTAAATAGAACATTGGATCTAGCATGTGCTTCTGCATAATCCAGTAGGGGGTTGGATGGTGGATTGCAAGTAACACACATGGCTCCGAAAGCCAAGGCGAAGAAAAAAATAAGACAGGGGCGCTACCAACTGATGACCAGCATGTGGATCCAAGTCTGTGAGACAAGAGGAACAGAACATCGAAGATGAGCTTATTTTGTGAACAGTCCGCATCACTGTTTAATTCTATAAAATGAAATCAAATGCACAAAGGCGATCCGGATGACTAATTCATTCCATACTATCCATACGCCACGAGGAGCTTGGGCTTCTTCCCTTTTTCCACATAATCACTCATAGGTGGGCGAAGTGTTCATGCAATCTCCCTCCCTTCCATTCCTTGCTAAGCAAGAAGTTCCCCTTGGAGACAGTTCCACAGGGGTACAGCTACGAGACACTCCCTGAGTCACCAAACTGCCCCAAAGGACCACGACTCTAGGGTCATCTTCAGTCTCAGCTAAGTACAGAATCTAAAATCAATCTGTTGTACTACACCCACCTTCACACTCAAGCACAGCTTGAAATAGTGTCTCTTTATCTTTATTTTTTTAAAGGATCATTATGTCATTCATATCCTTTATTATCTTTTCTTTTATTATCACAGCAACTCCAACTATTTTAGTTTTAGAATTCCTCTTTATTCTACCCAAGTGATATTTGCAGATAAGAACTTTTGCTAGGGACCGAAGTGATGGTTCAGCAGGTAGGGCGTTTGTCTTGCACGTGACTGGCCCATGCCGGCCTGGGTTCGATCCCCGGCATCCCATATGGTCCCCGAGCACCGCCAGGAGTGATTACTGAGTGCAGAGCCAGGAGAAACTCCCTGAGCGTTGCCGGGTGTGACAAAAAAAAGAAAAAAAAAACTTTTGCTATACTTTACATTAGTACAGTAGGGTTATAGCAGGGCTATAAACAAGCAATGCCAAAAAATATGCAATCTTACCATACATAAATATCATAATTATTTATAGCCATAAATAATTTTATCGTGTAACTTTTATACCATTTCAAACTCTGCACTCACTCAGCTATTTTAGCTTTCATTATCAAGATGGTAAATACAGTCAAACATTAATTAGATCTTCAATCATTTATTTATCAATTCAAATATTTTTAGTCATAATGTGTCCTAGTCTTATCCTAGGTACTAACATAATAATAAGCAAAATAAACATAAATTCGGTCATCAAAAGATTATAGTTAATGCAGAAGACAAATAAGTCTTAGATAATCATATTATTATGTGAAAAGTTATGTCATTACAGACCTATGAATAAAAACCAGAAGATGCTGGGTGGTGGTTGAGGGGCACTGGTGGAGGGCAGGGTACTGGAACACTTTGTGACGGAAACCCCAAGCGTGAACAACGTTGTAATTGTATATCTCACGGTGGTATAATAAAATGTTAAAATAAATAAATAATAAATTAATTAATTAATTTAAAAAAACCCAGAAGATGCTAAGAGAAAATGGGCGGTTAGGAAAGGGCTCTGGAGGAAACAGCATTTTCTGACACATAAAATAACATTTGAACTGGGTAAGCCACCAGTGCAGGGGTTCAGAAGAAAAATGATGCCACGGATCTGATGTAATAAGACTTCAGTGTGTCTGAGGAACCGAAAGAAGACGACTGTGGTTCCAGCCCAGAGACAGGTCGGAGGCTGGCAAGCACAGTGTGGGTGTCTGTTTATGGGGTCCCACGGAACACCTTAGGGCTTTCACACCTTATTCTAAGTACAAAGGAAATCACATACGGGTTTTAACTAAAGAAGAACCAACATATATGACTTATGTTTCAAAGGGAAATACTGGTTGTTCTGTGATGAGGAGTCGCCCTCTCCCCCACCCCCGATTTCTGTATGTTTGTTTGTTTCAGCTGAATGGCCTCAGTGTGGCTTTGCAGAATGCAGGTCACTGAGGATAATTGTTTCTCCAGCCCTGCTCGCACCCCATGACTCATCTGCCATGGATAGGGCTCCAAAGGGGACCCGACAGGGGGTTTCCACTCTCTTGGCTGCACATCCACCTCAACATAATGGCAATCCACGAATTACCAGCTTAGCCAAGGATCATCCTTCTTCCAGAGTCATTGCTCTTCACATTGCCAACTGTCCTGCGGATAGGAAGGGCTTAGCAAGGTCACTAACAGGAGATATTTATCCAAACACAAGGAGTTTCCGGCTACTTCAGAGGCAGGTAAACCACTCACCAAGCTCTTGCTCTCAATGACCAGATGGAGGAGGATGATGAACAGAGCAGCTGTGTTCAGGGGATTCCCGAACGTGAAGATGTCAATGTCTGAGCCCCGGTAGGTCTACAAACAGAGGACAAGAGTAGGTGATCGGAGCGCAGTGGGGTCTCACTCTATCGCTCAACTGAGGGTTAAGTCTCTTCTGCAAGGTTCCCGCGACTGATCATGTAGGATAAACTTGAATTTCGGAAAAATGGACTGACTCTTTCCCAAACAGGCCATGTAATCTTTGAATTTCTCAGGGAAAATTCCTGTTCATCCTTTATCATAAGTCATCTTCCTGGAGTCTTTTGCTCAAAGGAAACTGAAACCTTTCTAGCACTGTAAGGAACAAATAAATATTAAATGTGCTCCATTGAACAGGGTTGTAGACAGAGCTGCAGTTACTGTGGTTCTGCCAAGCCTATATCCCTGCCAATAAACACCTCCTGCTCTTTGACTGTGTGTTGTCAAGTACTTAATGCATTCTTCAAATAACAGTGTTTTATAGTTTGTTGGTTTGCTTTTGTGTTTTGGAGCAACACCCAACAGGGCCCAAGGCTTTTCCTAACTCTGCACTCAGGTGCTCAAGGATGCTGAGGTGCTGTGCTGTGCTGTGCTGTGCTGAGGTGCTGGGGAGCAAACCCAGGTTGGCCAGTGCACGGCAAGCACATTACCCACCCAGAGATACTCTGGCCCCAATGTTTTTCGTTTTTAGTAATGCTTAGCCATTTCTTCTGAAGATACTGCAGACTACCTGATCTATAATCCCCTTGATATATAATAAGCCCGAAATATTCTGGCTGACTGCATTAAAATAATTTAAAGACTATCAACATTTCAATCTTTCTTAATACTGCAGGTTTATTTATTTATGGGGGTGGGGGGAGTTAGGACCAGACCCAGGAGTGCTAAGGGCTTATGTGCTACAGGGTCACTCTTAGCCATACTCAGGTTGCGGGAACTGAACTAGGTCAGCTGCAAACAAGTCAAGAACCTTAAACTTGGGCTATCTGGCCCAATGCTGCAGTTTTGTTGACACTGAGATGAAGCTAATGTTTCTATTCTAGTTGTTTCTGATCAAAAGACTTCTGGGGAAAAGGAAGTCACTATAATTATGACATATCTAGCATTGGTTTAAGTTTCTAAATCATTTTTGACACATTCTTTAGTCACATTCCCTAGTCTTTGCCCATAATGCAAGTTTTGTTTTTTCAAAAATTTGGTAAGGCTACTTAGAAGAGCTTCTGTAAAATACTTTATTTGCAATCCTAGCAGAATTTGCCTGGATCTCATTAATAGTAGATGTCACATTCTGATTCTGCCCTTTTTAATAGGACTCATCTAACTGCATAACCAGTCTTTCCATTTATTCAAGCCACTTATAAAAGTGACCTGATAAAAGTACAACAGGGCTATAAGAGAACTTAATGTGGTACTTCTTTGCTGATCTAATTGATTTTGGGAGGCAGTTATCATTTAATCAATTAACAATGCAATCATAGAGAACTTTATAATACTCTGATTCTAGAAGTTGACCAACTAAGTTCAAAGATCATCACTAATAACAAATACTTTGAGTGAACAAGGACTCACGAAGTAAGGCACAAAGAAGCAGACCAGGCTCTGATAAAAGGCATCCAATAAGGTGATCCAGAAGGTAAGAGGCGAGTAAGCCTGAAAATGAAACAGATATTGGAGAGAAGGTCAGATTCACAAGGGTGAAGGAAAGGCGACAAACACGATGAGGCAGGTCTTATTTGTGTTGCTCTGAGAGAGAAGTTTTTCTTCATTCTGTCACAGTACAGAGGGAATTTGTCGAAGCAATGGAAGTCTGAATGAGAGGATTTCACCAGTGCGGAAAGAAAATTGAGATGGCTTCCCTTCCTCTCTTTTTCCTTCCATCATGAGGGCAGGTAAAGCAACTTAACACTTGTCCAACTTTCAATTTCCTATTAATCAAGAGGGGGGGTTGGTGATTTTATTTCCATGATTAAAACAGGACTTAGGGGCTGGAACAATAGCACAGCGGGTAGGGCATTTGCCTTGCAAGCAGCCCACTGAAGTTTGATCCCGGCATCCCATATGGTCCCTCAAGCACCACCTGAGTAATTCCTGACTGCAAAGTCAGGAGTAACACCTGAACATTGCTGTGTGACCTAAACAGAAAAAAAAAATACAATTTAAAAACAAACAGAAAAAGGACTTAGTACATAAGTACTCAACCAATACTTGTTGGATTCATAAACTATTCTTATATGTTTGAATATGTATATGTAATGAAGTGCTAAACTGCTCCTGACCACCCCAAAAAAAATTAAAGGAAGGGAAAAAATAAAGATCAAGGTAATTGGCAAGGGCGTGAGAAAGGATTTCAATCAAGAGCCAGCTCTGGTCAATGGTGACGTATGTGGGGGAATACCAAAGCTACATTGAGTCCCTGCAGTGTTTCAGCAGTGTAGTTTATTAGTGATGCATCCTCAAGACAAAAGTGATAACATCACATTCCTGGACTAATCTTTCCTTCACATGTTCTTGGTCTTATATCCTTCCACCTTGCACCATCAGGACTGACCCGGAATGCACATCCAAGAGTGAGCTCCTGAGCATAAGGGGGGTGGCCCAAAGCACCAAAGAAAAGATTTTCTAATTAAAAAAAGTAGACTGATAAAAACATACAAATAATTAAAAATTGTGATTTAATCAATTTTCTGATTCTTCCTGAGTGAAAATGACAACAACAACAACAACAATAATGATAATAATATGGAGCTGGAGCAATAGCACAGCGGGTAGGGCATTTGCCTTGCACACAGCCGACCCAGGTTCCATCCCTGGTATCACGTATGGTCCCCGAGCACCGCCAGGAGTAATTCCTGAGCGAAGAGCCAGGAGTAACCCCTGAGCATTTCCGGGTGTGACCCAAAAAGAAAAAAAGAAAAAAGTAATAATGAGAAGCTTACAATGCCTGAAACTTTTCTACATGTTATCCATAAAGTAAAGACAGAATAGAAGTGAGGCCAAAGATGTAGCTCAGCCCTAGAGCACTTGTCTTGCATGTAAGAGGGCGTGTGTTTGATTCCCAACGTGGCAAAAAGAAAAAGAACAAACCCTGAAACACAGGCTAGTAAAACAACAACCAAGAGACATAGCACTGACACAGAACTTGAACTCAGACTAAACACCACTTCTAACATGTGTGTGTCCTCGGAGCAGCAGTGATGCCCTACCAAGGTCGCTACTGTGGGGTCTCCTTGTGCCTGTCCAGTGCTTTCACAGGGCCCCCTTCTTCCCAGGCCTGCCTATGCATTTAGCTCTGATCTCAATGATGACAAGTGCTCCTAGTCAAGGAGAAAATGATCTTTCAAGTCACAGTGAAAAGCATAAGGAATGGCATAATTCAAGTTGGACCAATGGGGCCCTGGAATTCATGTTGGCAGAAAACAGATCAAAGGATATGCTAAGGTCTGATGGATACTGCCTGTTGACAGATGAGCAAGGCTTTCTGGCAGGCTGTCTCCCAATAGAGACAGGGGCGTGGATTTCCCTTATGATGCTGTTTTCACAATGCAGAAACACAGAGTCTGTTATCTTAGGTGATGTCCCTGTGTCACATCTCCTTTTGGCTGTAGCTAGTCTAAGACAGAGTCTAATGGACGCTGCTGGGGATGCAGACAGAACACAGATTTTTTTTTGTTTTCTGTCTCTCCAAAGGAGATAGGATCTTGCCATCTTGGGCTTGCCATAAAGGCTGAATTTGCAAACTTTCACACACTCTCTTGTTTGTCTGCTTGGTTTCTGTTTGTCTCCCTAATTTTCTGCCTCTTTTATGCTAAATATGTAGAGTGCCTTTGTAGTGTAAAACTATGTAAACTTAACTCAAATTTGTGTTATTGTTGGGTATATAAGAGTTTGGGGTTGTTGTGTAAGCTGTCCACTTATTTTGGCTGAAGATTATTAAAAATGAACATACATCTCATTTGTGAGGTCTCATCTCTGCGCCCCTGATGGACAGAGATCTCTAATCAACAATATAGCAACAGATTACGCACAGCCTTTAAGACTCTCACCTGAGCCCAGCACTTCTGGCTTTTGCAACCCTGAAAGTCACTTCCCTTCTCCATGAAGCTAGTTTGAGCAGGCTGTCTGTCACTGGTAATGGAAAAGGCTCCAACTCTCAGGCCTCATCTCAAATGGAGAGCAGCTGATGACAGGAAGCTCTCAAACCTAGCCACCCATAGGTGTCCAGAGGGTCCTGGACAGTCTCGCTCCCTGTGATCTTGACAGTCTACCTGTGAGTAGACTGCTGGACTTCAAATGCCCTGGGGGAGCAGTGGGTAGAACCTAAGAACTAAAGATGACCTCAAAGTTCTTTTTTTCTTTCGTTATGTAGAACTATTTAATCTCTTGGTTCCAAGAAGCAAAGGTGATACATTAAAATAATAAAAACATAATTTATATAAATAAATAAAGCCTTTATGTGCCATTTAAGTTAGACATGGTGTTTTTTTAATTTTTTAAATAGTGTTGACATAGTACAATCTTAAAGCAACCCTGCAGTGTGAAATTATTTTACTTTATAGAATTGTGAAAAGAGCAGAATGTAGTCTGAAATAATACAAATTAATAGCTTAATCTATCCACAATTAATCTCTTCCAAATCATAGCAAGGCTTTACTCTAGTTTCCAGTTTACTAGTCAGTTAAGAAACACCATCCAGGGGCTGAAGCGACTGTTCAGCGGGTAGGGGCGTTTGCCTTGCATGCAGCCAACATGGGTTTGATCCCGGCATCCCATATGGTCCCCTGAGCACCAACCAACAGGGAGTAATTCCTGAGTGCAGAGCCAGGAGTAACCCCTGAGCATTGCTGGGTGTGACCCAAAAAGCAAAAAAAAAAAAAAAAAGAAAGAAAGAAAGAAAAAAAAGAAACACCATCCAAATTCCTTAGGTATTGATCTCTGGCCTGTGAGAAGGGCACGTATCAAAAAATCTGGAAATAGCCAAGGTTGGCGGAGAGGTGGTAAGAAAGGAAACCCCATCCACTGTTGCAAGAAATGTCATCTGGTTCAACCTCAATAGAAAGCAATATGGAGATATCTCAAAATAATAGGAATATAACTTCTGCATAACCCAACAATACCAGTTCTTGCACCTATTCCTCAAACACAAAAACATTAACTCTAAACGATGCATGCACATGTGCGTTCATCATTACATTTAGTTCAACAGTCAAAATATAGAAACAATCTAAATGCCCAATTACAGATAAATGGATCAAGAAGTATGCAGTGTAATACACACTGGAATACTATGCAGCACCAAGAAAAGAACAAAATCATGCAATTTTCATCAGCATGGATGGAACCGGAGGATATTACACTGCATGAAGTTAGAATGACAGGGGCAGATGCACAATGAACTCTCACAAGTGGGACCTAAATATATGCAGCAAGGCAGAAACAAAACCCAAAGGCAACATAACGGGGAAGTGACACACTCACTCAAATGAGCTGGGGAGTGGTGAGAGGGGGCCGGATGGAGTTTCTTGGGGGAAGGAGGCAAGTACACCGATGACGGGTGTGGTGTTGGAATTATGACTATGAGAAGCCATTATTCAGAGTTTTGTAAATTTTTTTTAAAACCCTCAAATTCCTTAGGCATTGGTATATTACTAAGTTGAAAAGCAATCTTGATTATTAATTTTGAGAAAGAACCCGTGAATTTCAGAATCATACACAAGATTAGAGTGACATAAATATTAAGAGTTTTTTTTTTCCTAGACTAAAAGTGATTTAAATATTTGTGAGATGAACTCAATGTTATTCAATTCGACAATAACAAAAATGTGTACTCAGATAACATTACAGAAAAGACTGGGTACATGGTAAAGGGATCAAACGAACACGATCACTGGAAAGGGAAAGAGAGAATGGCAAGGGGGTAACAAATAATAATCCAATTAGAATTTAATAAATTTAAGCACAAGGATAATCAATGCATTTTAGCAGCATTACCCAAGAGTCCAGTATATACCTCTAAGTAGAACCTATTTTAATACATAGTACAGATAATAAATCTAGTATGGCAGCCTTAGTTTTCGGTGAATATAGAGAATGACTATATTAAAAATGAATCTTCAGGGCCAGAGCGATAGCACAGTGGGTAGGGCATTTGCTTGCACACAACTGACCCGGGTTCAATCCCAGTGTCCCATATGGTCTCCCCCTCACCCCCAGCACTGCTAGGAGTAATACCTGAATGCAGAGCCAGGAGAAACCCCTGAGCATTGCGGATGTGACCCCAAAGAAAAAATATATTCATTAAAATATAAGGATATTATTATTTTTCTTTCTTATGTTGGAAGCTTCTAATTTATTTTCTAATACCACTATTGTAGACTTGCAGTGCTATAACCCTGCATAATGGCAAGCAGCCTGGGCTGAATTCAATTGTACCATAAGGTCTAAGACACAAACAAGTTACATAGGATAACTCCCTGGACCCAACTTTCCTCACCCACAAAGTGTGGTTAATGATAGCTTCTACCTAGCAAAGTTATTTGAAGGTCAGATTCTGTGTTAGCACTCACAACAGTGTCTGCCACACAGGAGGCACTACATAAATATTCATCAGGGTTATATTAGCGCTGATTATTATTCTGTGAAAGATAAATTAGGAAGAAAATAATTTTGAAACAGCCAGCACAATTCACTGGCTACTGGAACACTCCAGGTAAGAGACAATAGGGGCCATGACAAACAGATAAAAATAGAGTCTGGTGGTATGGGTTGAGAGAAGGGGAGGCAGATATAAAAGCAGAAGATCAGAGGTAGACCAGTAGGACGAGAGATCTGTACCTAGTGAGAAGGCACAGCTTCAGGGAAAGGAAGCCTTGTAGATCACTTCCTTATACTACCTGACAGTAGAAGGCAAAGCATTAAACTCTAACATAGTGTTGCAATAACTGAAAAGGGCTCACATCTCAAAACTGATTTTTTTGGTTTCTTTTCAGCTGTGAGATTTTTTGGAAAACTTACTTAACCCCTTTGCTCAGATTCTTCACCTCAAAATGGAAAGTGCTAGGGTCTGTGTCAAAGTATTTTTGTGAGGATACCTGGCACAGGGCCTGTTTAGTTCTCACGATAGATGGCACACTGGCATTGAGAAAGTGCTAGACAAACATCATCTAAACTCTGCATCTCCTTCTTACAAAACCAGAAGGTCTTGGATGGTTTTCCTTAGAAGCAAGCGGCCACAGTACCTGAACGTCTGTGGTGTAAGCGGCTTCTTTGAGAACAGCAGAGAATCTGAATGTTTGCAAACCATTCTGAATGTCCCACAACATTTGAGGTGGGCAGATGGGAAGATGCCCGGGAGTGGAGGAAGGACACACATCAGTCTCGGCTTCATGGCTTTGGCTCCTACCTCTGATTTCTGACCACTCCTGTACAGCTCAGGCAGTTGCATGAGGGTCTCTGCAGACACATCTTTCTCCAGAACACCATAGATGACGGGAGGTGCAGAGGTGAAAAGGAGGTTGAAGAAGATCAAAACCCAATAGTCAGTCATGGATGCTCCTGAAAACCCACAAAAGAACTGATACCAGAAAAGGAGGTTCACGTAGGCCTAGGGACACAAAGAGGAAAATGCGCATCTTAGACACAGCAAAACATGCAGTATTGTACATGCCATATACAGCTTGTTTGAACTGTGGCCTCAGCCTCTTTCTGAACAGAACACAACTTATATTGCACGGTTGCAGCGATGGCACAGTGGGTGGGTGCTTGCCTTGCATGCAGCCAACCCAGGTTCGATCACTGGCTCCCCATAGATCCCCCAAGCCCTGCCAGGAGTGATCCCCCCCCCCCCGAAAACAGAGTTGAATGTGGTCCAAAAATAAACATTACAGTTTTTCTTTTTCCATTTTTGGAATATGCTTTAGTAAATGAAAACTCTATAAATACACACTAACCTATCACCTTCCTATTGTTGATGAGCACTGTTTTGAGGGTTGTTCTAAGATGTGTTTTATAGGAGGTTCTCTGAAGCAATGCTCAGAAAGTCCAGGGCTCCCACCAGTGATTTTTAGCCAACGACATAAAGACTCACAGTAAGGCTTAAGATGTCCTGTGGTGCCCGAGTTCACCTAGGCCACCCGGCGGTGCTTGGGAATCTGAGAGATACAGCTGGCAAAGCTTGGAGAACCACACAGTGCTGGGAATAGAACCTGGGTTGGCCTCATGGTAGGCAAGTTCCTTCCTTCCTTCCTTCCTTCCTTCCTTCCTTCCTTCCTTCCTTCCTTCCTTCCTTCCTTCCTTCCTTCCTTCCTTCCTTCCTTCCTTCCTTCCTTCCTTCCTTCCTTCCTTCCTTCCTTCCTTCCTTCCTTCCTTTCCTTCCTTCCTTCCTTCCTTCCTTCCTTCCTTCCTTCCTTCCTTCCTTCCTTCCTTCCTTCCTTCCTTCCTTCCTTTCCTTCCTTCCTTCCTTCCTTCCTTCCTTCCTTCCTTCCTCCCTCCCTCCCTCCTCCTCCTCCCTCCCTCCCTCCCTCCCTCCCTCCTCCTCCCTCCCTCCCTCCCTCCCCTCCCTCCCTCCCTCCCTCCCTCCCTCCCTCCCTCCCTCCTCCCCCTCCCTCCCTCTCGCTTTGGGATACATTTAGTGATGCTCAGCATCCAAGCTAAATCTGGATGACAGATTTAGCTAATCTGGGAGCTTTGGTGTTTTGCCCACTCCCAGCTTAATCTATTTAAGCCAAGGTTCATTCTAATGAGACATCTCTTCTATGTAAACACTGCTAGAGGGTGTGGCACTTACCGAAGTCACCTTGATTGAGTAACTTCTGACTTATATATCTACTAAGACTTCTATGTTTTCTAGATTGGGCACAGCTCCTCTTTATACCCACTGCACCCAGCGTCAGACAGTTAGAATTTACCAGGAGACTACCATCCTGGCTATGTTGAGACTATAGGAAGACTATAGGAAGGATCATACTAATTTGCTCTAAGCAGGCGAGTGTGACCCTTTCAGTACACGAGAACAAGATACTCAGAATCACCCTGGTGCAGATAATAATAAGAAGGACCTTGTGGGTACCATCTAGATTACATGAAGCTCATGAAGTTAAGATGAATTACTTTATATCAGCCCCCTCTCTCTCTCCAGTGTTTTACATAAGAGGTAATCTCAGGATTAGTCCTTGGCAGTAACCTTTGCTTATCCTGCAATAGGGTGTGGCACTGCTCTTCTACACACTGTTTAGGGTTCTTTGTTGACATGACCCTCCCTGTCACAAATCCGATTACTTTGGTGTATATAAGGGGACTGACTTGAGGCCCCTTCGGTCTTTCGCTTTTCAGCTTTTTGGCTCCTGTGCTTTTTAGCTTGTGGCTTTTGGCTCCTCAGCTTTCAGCTTTTTGGCTCCTGTGGCTTTTGGATCCTTGGCCTTTTGCTTTTGGCTTTTTGCTCTTTGGCCTTTTGCTCCTTCTCTGGGTAGGACTCAGCTCAGGTGAGATCCTCTCTCTTTGGTAGGAGACTTAGGCTCTTTTGCATGGTCTAAGTTTGGACCAGAGCTAGAGTTTGTTCATTATATTGGATTGCTGTGGAAGAGCTTTTGTACTATTAAAAGCCTTTTTTGGAATTGCACCAGACTCATGAGTTTTCATCTGTTCCCCCGGCATCCTCGGAGGTAGAAGAGAACTCTGTCCTGACACCGCCAGGGACGCCAGCGGCATCCCCCGACACACGTGTCCTAATTTTTTGTACTGAACTCTAAGGTCCATGCTAAGAGTTTTAAAAGAATTCATTTCACCAATATAACAGCTGGAGAATTCTAGCTTTTCCCTCTTTTACAGAGAAGAAATCTGTGACGCAGTCTACGGAACATGCCCAAAGTTACTTGGCTAAAACATGAAAGTCTCAGATTGTAAATGGAGACATTTGAGCTTGTGATATGTGTTTTTCAACTGGGGATCATCTGACTCCCTATGGATGGCCAGAGTATTTCAAGAGGCCACAGGTGGAAAGTCACTTGAATTAGGAAGGGGCATTGCATGAGACAGTGGAGACAACTGGTAGGACAGAGAAGCTGATGGAAGGAAACAGTAAGAAGGAGGCGACAGCTGGAAAACAGTGGAGAAACTGATTTAGAGGAGCTAAACCTAGGCCAGTGCCTGCAATGTTAAACGTAGCAGATGTTTAGCAAATGCACATTTTCTTCTTCTCTGGGTTCACAACTTCTTTCTAGCTGTGAAATAGGATGGTACCTGCAGGTGCTCAGCCATCCTAGTTTCCATGGGGAAGACAAATTTTTCAGGTTGTGGGTCACTTTGCTCCTAGTGATGGAGTCTCACTTGTAAACATATGCTTGTGGGGCAAGAGAGAAGTCAGTGAGAGTCCCGGCACCACACGACCCCTGAGCACAGAACTGAAAGTAGACCCTGAGCTCTGCCAAGTGTGTCCCCAAAACAAAATGTAAAAACAGGGCTAGAGAGATAGTAAAGCAGTTAAGGTGCTTTTCTTGCATGTGTCCAACCCAGACTCACAGACATGGGGCAGAGCTGCTACTAACTCTCCCTGTGCTCAGCCGCTCCACGAGGTGCCCAGGAGGGATGGCGGGTTCTAGCCCTGGCCCGCCACCCCAGAAGAGCCTTGCAACAAGCCAGATGACCCCCCATTCCATGAGGGCCTCCATTTTCCACACCTGGACTTGTCTCTTGTCAGAACTCCACCCAGCAGACCAGCCTATCACAGACCGCTCGCAGGGCATAAGCGGCCGTGCATTTCATCAATAAATGCTGGACTTAGAGATGACTACAAGAGTATGCTACCTGCACGGCAGAGCCTGGCAAGCTACCCGTGTTGTATTTGATATGCCAAATACCAGTAACAATTATAGACCTCATTTCGAATGGATTGAGGCTCTTTATGTTCCTGGAGCAAGCAGATGCCCTTGGGCTCTACTAGCATGAGACAGAACATATGGAAATGTTACTGGGGCCCGCTCGAGCAAATCGATGATGAACAGGAAGACAGTCCAACCCAGGCTTGATCCCCAATTCCACATATGGTCACCAGAGCCCCACCAGGAGTGATCACTGAGCACATCCAAGATGTGCTCAAACCAAGAGAAAAGAAAAACAAGGAAACACAAACTCAGCCAAACTAAAATAAACTACATGCCCTCGTTTCAAAAGCATGCATCAACTCTTTCTAATATCTGTACTTCTTCACTGTATCACTGTCTTCCTGTTCATCATTGATTTGCTGGAGTGGGCACCAGTAACATCTCCATATGTCCTGTCTCATGCAAGTAGAGCCCAAGGGCACCTGCTTGATCCAGGAACATAAAGAGCCTCAAACCATTCCATCAGGTCATAAGAATGAGGTCTATAATTGTTACTGGTATTTGTCATATCAAATCGACACATATCAAATACCTCACAACAAGCCAGACGACTCCCCCCCTCCATGAGGGCCGCCATCTTCCACATTGGACTTCCCTCTCTTCAGAACTCCACCCAGCAGCAGACGAGGCCTATCACAGCCCAGATCATCGACACCCACCCTGCAGCAGTTTTTTTTTTCAGTCCGGCCCAGGGCCTCACAACAAGCCAGATGACTTCCCCCACTCCATGAGGGTCGCCATCTTCCACGTCGGGCTTCCCTCTCGTCAGAACTCCACCCAGAAGCAGATGAGCCTATCACTGCCCAGATCATTGACACACCCCCTGCAGCAGTTTTTTTTCAATCCGGCCCAGAGGACTCCCCCATTTCATGAGGGCCGCCATCTTCCACATTGGACTTCCCTATCGTCAGAATTCCACCCAGCAGCAGACGAGCCTATCACAGCCCGGATCATCGACACCCACCCTGCAGCAGTTTTTTTTTTTAATCCGGCCCAGGTATGCTGATCCAGAGACTTACAGACATGGGGCAGAGCTGCTACTTGCTCTCCCTCACCATGGGGCCGTGCAAGCGGCCACACGGTTCATCAATAAATACTGTATTTAGAGGTGACTACAAGAGTATGCCACCCACATGGCAAGCCTGGCAAGCTGCCCGTGTCTTATTTGATATGCCAAATACCAGTAACAATTATATTAGGTCATGGGAATGACCAATAATTCCCATGACCTAATATAATTGTCTGAGGCTCTTTATGTTCCTGGAGCAAGCAGATGCCCTTGGGCTCTACTAGCATGAGACAGGACATATGGAGATATTACTGGTGCCCGCTCGAGCAAATAGATGATCAACGGGAAGATAGTGATAGCTAGTGAAATATGACACGGGTAGCTTGCCAGGCTCTGCCGTACAGTAGCATACTCTTGTAGTCATCTCTAAATCCAGCATTTATTGATGAACCACATGGGCTCTTGTGACCATGCGACCTGGGCTGTGATAGGCTGGTCTGCTGGGTGGAGTTCTGACGAGGGGGAAGTCGGATGTGGAAAATGGAGGCCCTCATGGAGTGGGGGTCGTCTGGCTTGTTGCGAGGCTCTGCTGGGGTGGTGGGCCAGGGCTAGAACCCGCCATCCCTCCCAGGTGCCTCATGAGTGGCTGGGCACAGGGAGAGCCAGTAGCAGCTCTGCCCCATGTCTGTGAGTCTCTGGATCAGCATACCTGGGCCGGATTTAAAAAGACTGCTGCAGGGTGGATCTCGATGAGCCGGGCTGTGATAGGCTGGTCTGCTGGGTAGAGTTCTGATGGGGAAGTCTTCTTAACATGAGTTTAATTTGGGATTAAATGAACAGGGGAAAATTGTTTTCCATTACATTAGAAGGTAGAAAAACACAAAGGCTCTCTACAAAATACTTTAAAGGAGTGCTTCTTTCCAAATGTCATTGACTACTATATTGTGGAATTTTACTTCCCTCTTTTTTGGGACTGATCATTATTTGGCATTATAGACTCTCAGACATAGTACTTAAAATAGCTCTGTGGACAGGGCTGCTAGGTTCTGCTCAGTGCTAGAGAGCATGCTTCTCAGGTTTGATGTCTTAAGTTTGATACTTTAATTTTTTTTCTGAGTCACACACAACAATGCTCAGTGGTTACTTCTGGCTCTGCACTCAGGAACTACATCTGGAGATGCTCTGGGGACACACAGCATGCCAGAGATCAAACCTGGGTCAACATGTTCAAGACAAATGTTCTATCTACTCTACAATTGCTCTGGCCCCTGAGTTTGATCCTTAACTCCCAGTCCTGGAATCTTAAAGTCCCAACTTTCTCTCAAATTCTGTACCCACAGACATTATGTATTTCCAAATAGTTTTGAAAAGTCTCTAAGTTTTTAATCAAACTTTTAAGTGTGCTAATATTGAGGAGTCAATTACAGAGCGCTTCCAGAGAAGTGTACTGTGGGGAGAAAGTGTTATACAGTAAACAACCCACCCACGTCTGGGCTGAGGTTGTTGCAAGAAAATCAAGTTATTGTGTTATTTCATTTCTCTAAAGAAATGAAATTTTGCATGTCAAAAGAGTAATGTACAAATTCATGTTTAGGACTAGAATGCTATTTATAGACTTCAAAGAAAAATGAGTCTAATATTCATGACTTAACTACATCAGTTCATCTTTAAGGGAGGAAAATAACTGAAGCAGTCTTAGATTTGCAGAAGACAATGCTGGGATTTGAATGGTATCCCAAAGATGAGGAGCCAGGACTTCTCATTAAATTCTGTCCTTTTAGGAATGACTTAATTACACTAAAGGTCCTTGAACATCAAATAACTGCCAGGTACAAATACATTTTCTGGGCATATTGAAAAATCTTTCATCCCTGAGTGCTACTCAGCTGTAGGCTGAGGTCATCTACTGGGTTTTTGTCTGTATCTGTGACAGACAAAACCCCAGTAGATTACCACTACTAATGGTACACCACAAAGGGTATCAATTTGAGGAACAGAGACTTTTTTTTTTTTTGCCATCTCCTATAAAATGGAAGCAAACCTTTTCATTTTTCTCCTGACAGATAACATTAAACATTTCATAATTCTGCTTGCCACAACCTTCTTGAGGAAGGTCAAAAATTGGATTTTAAATGAACCCGACAAGGTTTAATTGAATTTTAATGCACAGGGAATAGAAAATGCAAGCAGATGGACAAGCCTAGCAATTTGCTGTCGACAGCTAACATAGCATATTCCCAGATTATTTCTGGAAACATGGCAGGGGTGTTCCTGGTTGCTGCTAATATTCTAAGGGAAATAGCTTAGCCCCGTGTACCTCCTCTTCATCCTTACCCACTGAGTGGAAGATGGAAGGAGGAAAGGGGGTAACTCATTGGTGCTACATACCACATTTTTTAATATATTTTATTATACCACCATGAGATAAACAATTACAAAAATGTTCATGTTTTGGCCATACAGTGTTCCAGCACCTATCCCTCCACCAGTGCCCATTTCCTACCACCAATGTCCCCGATTCCCTCCCCCCTTCCCTCCTCCCCTAGCCTGCCTCTATGGCAGGTTCCTTATCTCTTCTCTCTCTCTCTCTCTCTCTCTCTCTCTCTCCCCCCCTTTCTCTTACATATTGTAGATTGTAATACATATACTTGAGGTTATCATGTGTATCTTTTGCCTGTATTTAATGCTAAGTTCTATGTGGTAATGGCAAGTTCGACAATTATTGGCACACTATTCCCTGAACTGTCTTACCTAACCTCTGCTCCCACACGTTTTACATACCACATTTTTGTAGAAAAAGTAGAGAATCATGTTGGAGAGTCGTGTGTAACACCAGTGCCCATGGACAAGCAGCAGTTTGCTGAGATGTTTAAACTGAGAAACAGCAAAGTCACTGGCCATCACAGCCTGCAGAGACAATGGAGAACGTACACGTTAGAATAGCTCCAGGTGGCCTGACCAGAAGCACTTTGGATTTGCTGCGTCAAAGCTGTGGTCTTAACTTTATAGGCTGCCCAAAAACCAGAAAAACAACAAGCAAAAGTCCAAAGTCAAAAAACTGAAAAACCACTCATGAATACTGAGTCTTAATGAACTGCCTTGAGTATCCAGCTGTTCTTCCAATACGATCAATTGCATGAAATAAGATCTCACAGGGCTGGATTGAGCCAACCCAGACTCAATCCCACAGCACTCTCTATGGTCCCCACAATCCACTAGGATTGAATGCTAAGCATGGAGACAGGAGTAAAGCCTGAACAGCCTCAGGTGTTCCACCCCCAAAAACCAAAAATAAACAAGAATTCTTTTTGGTTACCACTCGATGATACAGTTTCAGCAACTAGCAACTATAATCTCCTTAGCAAGCATCTCCTGTAGGAGGAACATGGTGTCCTATAGAATGCATGCGCTTTCTTCAGTCGGGAAAACATGAAATGCGATTGCAGTCAGGAATGATAAACCGGATAATGTGCCAGGCCAAGGGAGTATGTGAATTCCTCATTGCTCCTCAGGATGTCACAACTTATAATTCTTGGAAACCCCCAAAATTCACATTCCACCTTTCGCCTTACTCATTTGCTTCATATAAAAAAAGAAGACTGGTGTAAAAGTTTTTATCAGAGTTTTGTGCCTAAAATGCACACCCAAAAAATCCCCTTCTCCAAACACATACACACAGTCAAACATGTATATATACACACAGTCGCACAAGTGGGTCCATTCGCACCTCCCTCATTCTCTAAAACCTTCTGCCTCACTCTTTAGGTCTTTTAATCAAACTCTGAAGCACCCAGCAAATTATTGCGGGGTTATAAATGCATCCTTATGAGCTAGATTATTAAAAAATAAACCGCATAGCTAAAATAGCCCAGCTAAGTACACAATGCCTGCCCAGCAACTAATAACCAATGAATGCCCAGATACATTGGACAAATAATGAATAATCACTGGATGAAGAGATACACTTTTCATATCCCACTTCTTAGCTAACCAGAGTCTCACTGGCCAGACACGCCAGGTCCAGTACTCGGGTGACCATGATGTCCACTCACCTGCATGCCTTCTTGGCCCGAGATCCCTATCCCGATGTCTGCCACCTGGATCATGCTCACATCATTGGCACCGTCACCTTCAGGAAGCAGGAGGACAGGACAGCCATATGTAAGGAAGTGACCACACAAACAGACCAACAAATCCTCCAGTTTAACCCCGGCTCCAAGTTACCTGGGAGCTAATGAAGTACAGCGAAGCTGCCAGCCATCAGGAAGGCAACACTGCGGAATCTCCTCCCTTATGGCCGCACCCGACCAACTTCCTCTTTTCCATTTCACTTACTCTACTTGGAGCTTTCAAGTTCCAGTCCATGTCTTCTAATCGCTATATATGCTGTCTCTTCTTTTATTCCTCCCGGTTGCCCTCCCGGCCTTGCTGGATTTCAACTGCTCTCAATCTCAGTTGGTTGAAACTTCCTCTGGAAAGTGCTTTTCCTGCTTCCTTTAAGTCAGATGTCCCTTCCTAAAAGTCCACAGCAGCCCTGCACATATATCTATGGTATGTATCACATGGTATTAGTTGCATGTAACTTTCTTGTTTTCCTCAACACTCTGGGAACTTCTGAAGAGGAAGTATCATATTCCTGTTGGTAAAGGACATGTATTCCTCCCTACTGTCCACCAGTCATTCATGTGATTTCTAGAACTAGTATTCTGAATTTCCATGGGAACTCTAGGTCCATGTAATGTGTTTGAATAAACCCACCCCTCCAGATTTAAGATGGGCAAATAACCCAGGCCTCAACAATTAACATATTTTCTTTACTGGTGTCAGTGAGTGGAACATGAGTCAACCCTGAAATACCCAGGGTTCTATTCTCTGGAACACCTGGGTCCTGGGCCTTGAAGAGTTCTTTAATTTTTATAGTTATTTAATTAATAAGATAGTTGAAACCTGCTCTGTACTTCTGCAATTATCTCAGCGCATAGTCTCACACTGTTTCTCATCTCATTGAAACCCTTTCTTTGGGGGAGGGGTGTAATGTCATCTAATATTATCAAGGCTCTAACCATCGCCAGAGTTACGATTCCCAAACTGTAAATATTTCCATAATGCTAGCCCATTTCTCACTGCTAGATTCTAAACATTATAACCAGCTGCCTACCTTACACCTCTTAGACCTCTAGTAGACTTTACAAATGTAACATGTCTAAGAATTGGCCCATAAAGCCACTCAATAAACGGCAGCTTCCTCCTTTCTGTTCTGAGAGACAAAACCATAGCAACCCCTTGACTCCATCCATCATATAACATATCCCATCCATCAGCAAATGCATCAGCTCTTTTTCAAATCCTATCAACGATCATGCGACATCTCAGCATTCATCTGAGTTCCAACTCCATCATCTCTTGCCTGCATTATTTCAGTAGCATCCCCACTGTGGGCTTGCAAAGTCTCCATTGACTTTCAGCATTGCAGCCAATGTGACACTTTCAAATTTAAGGCACATCATGTCCTTCCTCTGTTCAAAACGCTCCGGCTGCCCCTCATCTCTTTAAGTAAAAAGCTCACTTTTATAATAGCCTCCCCAAACCTACATGATCTGGCCCCCAGCCATCTGGCTGTCCTTTACTACCCTGCAGGAAACTCCACTCTTTGCTCAGTCAGCACTGGCCTCAGACACAGCCGGCATGGTGCATGACACAGCTTTCACGTTCACTGTCTGTCCCATAAAGACCGTTCTTGCTGCAGATCACCCCTGGTTCCCTTAGAACGCCCTTCAGGTCTCTGCTCACACACCAACTGATCAGTGAAAGCATTCACCTTCCTGTCCCCTAGAGCCCTACATCCCACAGTGGCTGTTTTCAATAGCCTTTGACACTCTCCCTATCTTATATATTTAAGACATTTTTTCTTCATCTTTTTTTCACTCTAAGTTCTCCCACTAGATGCCAATGCATTAAGAAAAGGCACTTTGGGCTGGAGCAATAGAGTTTGCCTTCCACAACACTCACCCAGGTTCTAGTCCCAGCTCATAATGGTCCCCAAGCCCATCAGGAGTGATCCCGAAGTGCAGAACAAGGAGTAAGCCTTTAGTACTGTAAGTGTGACCCCAAAACCAAAAGAGAAAAAAAGAAAAGAAAATGAAAAGGCACTTCGTCAGTTTCATATATATCCTCTCACATCTCGCTGCCTAAATAAAGCCTGGTCCGGAGAAGGCACTCTGTGAATAGTTGCTGAATGAGTAAGTGAATTCCTCATGTCTGCAATGTCTTTCTGAAGAACAGTTAGATTGCTCAGGTCTATAGCTGAATGCATTATCTTTATTAAACCCAACTGAAAAGAGAGAGCGAGAGAGCAAGCGAGAGAGAGAGAGAGAGAGAGAGAGAGAGAGAGAGAGAGAGAGAGAGAGAGAGAGAAGAGGAAAAGAACAAGTAGATGGAAGGGCAAGAGAAGAGCTGGCCAGAAGCATCAGCCGCCAGCGTTGCCTGAGTGGGGCGGCAGCTTGGGCCCCGCCCCACTCACCAATGGCGAGGGTCATCACTCGCAGATGGTTGCGGACCAGTTTCACCACCTCGCTTTTCTGCAGGGGGTGGCTCGGCAGCAGACCACAGCCTGGCAGCAAGACGTTAGCTCCAAGAACTGCTTCTGCAGACCCTCCTGCAGGGCAAACTCTAGGGTCTTCCCGGTGATGATGAGGCCTGCCCGGGCCCTGACTGCGGGAGGGTGCGGGGTGGGTGGACTTTCCCACCTACTGAGGCTGGTCCCGGAGACACTGGATTCTTCCCACGAAGCTCCTCCAGGATTGTGCTCATCAGCATCTCGCAGGCATCCTGGAAATGAGTGCAAAGACAGTTAGGAGGTGATTCATCACTGAAATTCTTTATAATTGCTGCATCAAGGCAACCCCAGGTAGTGAATAATGGGTCTCTCCCAAAGGCTTCACAGCTCTTCTTAGAGGCTTCTTTCCCTGTGCCTGCCTTAGTTAAGGGACTGCGTGCATCTCAGTCAAACCCCGCAGTTAACAAATGGCTGCATAAATTTCTTGTGTGTGATTTACTTTCTTCAAACAGCAAACCTCAAGGGCCCTGTGGTTTTCTTCTGTGATTCATTAGCAACCTGATATTAGGCAAATTAAGTAACCTTGCTGAGTTTCAACTTTCTCATCTAAAGAATGCGAAACATTATGTACACTGATATTTATGAGGAATAGATGAACTAAAGCATGCAATATTTCAGCATGAGACATACCCTACACAAAACTTAACAGTAATTGTCATTGAGTGGCTTGGGAGCCCATGCTGTAGTGCTCAAGGCTACTCCTGGCTCTGTGCTCAGGAATTACATCTGGTCTGTGCTCAGGGGATCATTTGTAGTGTTGGAGGTCCAACAGGGTTTGACGCATGCAAGGTTAGTGCCTTAATCTCGGAAGCCTCTTTGGAACCCCTTACCTACTTTTTTAAGTCAATACACTCATATACTTGTTAGTTACTACTTATTGACAAATAACTATACATTAGAAAATACTCTCAACTCTAAGGATGTGTCAATAAAAACAATCTCTGTACCTTACAGAGTGTATATACCGGTTCTTAGTGTTGCTTGTTACCACTGGCCTGTGTATATCTCTCCCTGCTCCTAACATTATGAGCTATAAAAAGAAATTCTTTAAGGGCAGGCATCACTTTTCATTTAGTTTTAAGAGCTTTCGAACATAGGCAACAGATAGAATCGAATGAATTCAAGTAAACTAATAAACTGACCTAATGTTATTGTGTCAAATGAGTAGCAAAGGGGATAGGGGGAGACAGTTTAGCAGATACGGGGTTTGCTTTGCATGTGGCCGACCTGAGTTCCCGCATGTCCTCCATCATCCCATCATCCCATATGGTGAACTGAGCCTGCCAGGAGTGATTCCTGAGTAGAAAACAAGTAGTAACCCCTCAGCACCTCCAGATATGTGGCTCCCCCCTCCCACCCCAAATGACTAGCAAAGGAAGAACCAAACAAAAAAATCCAAGAGCACTGCATTTGTGTTTTTACATGAAATCTGAAATGGTTTATTCACAAAAGATTGTTCATGTCAAGTCTGTGTCTTGATAGTACCAGTCAGAGCCAATTACTCTTATTTCTAATACTGGGTCTTAAAGCATTTGCTAATATATAACAAAACATAAGGGATAGGGAAGAAGCAGATATGGATGTGCAAGCACAGCCCAGTGAATTTAGTAACTTCATGAAATATAAGCCAGAGCTTCAACTCTGCAATGGAGCAACCTGGCAATCATTATTTTACGGAAAGCAAATTACTGCCACACATCTGAACAGCTTCAGGAAAGGTATATAAAGAGGAATCAAATATGTTCACTAGAGGTTCAATATAAAATAGTAAAATGGTAATTCTAAAAATCTTCCAGATTCTGGTTAAATTAGAATGTACATTTAGAAGACAATATAGCCTGTAGCCATTGAAAATAATGACAGCTATTAACATGAGATGATGTTTAAGACATCTGCTAAATGGAAAACATATAGTATTGTAGCTATCCAATAACAAATACCCTCTTCGTAGCATTTGTATGAGCACAGTGCACAGAACAGTCTCTCTGAACTAGAAATGCAAATTATCTGTAGCTTAATGAATACAGAATTTATGTGTCATATTTTAAATGAGGTCTTTTCACTGCAGAAATAAAGGTAGATAGGGTTCATCGTAGGTAGTTCTACTTGCTGAAATGTAATTCCACATGAGTAGTGCGTGGTTGGTGATGGGGAGGGAGGGTGTTGGGTGGCCTTTAATGTGAAGACAGTATATTTATTTCATAAGGTATCTTTAAAAACAAACACGACACAAGGTCATATGTTAACTGATGATGTGGAAGAGAAGCTCCCAGGAAAATCCTGTATTTTCCCTCCAGGGAAAAGAGCCAAACTTCACTCATTCAGTGGTACAACAACTTCATGAAACTTCATCACATGACTAATGAGGATCAACTATTTATCCATCAGAATAAAAAAGGATGAAGCTCAAATAAAGAAAGGTTCTTGGACAGCTGAGAAAGAATAATAAAAAGCTATATTATATAGTATTTGGTTATTCTAGGCAGGGAGAGGCTGCTGGGTCTCGTCCTTGTGGCATCTGGGGGGGGGGTGCTGGATAGACCTAAACAGAGGAACCCCCCATACCATGAGGGCTGACATTTTCAACATCCAGACGCCACAGCTCATCAGAGCTCCACCCAAGAAAAAAGCCGATCTCTCCCCACTGCAGTTCATTAGTAAATGCACGAGATGAGAGCCTACTACTGATAATACACCAGCCGCACAGTAGAGCCTGGCAAGCTACCTGTGTCATATATGATATGCCAAAACCAGTAACAATTATAGACCTTATTCCCATGACCTGAGAATGGTTTGAGGCTCTTTGTATCCCTGGAGTGAGCAGATGCCCTTGGGCTACACTAGCATGTGACAGGACATCCGGAGATGTTACTGGTGCCCAAGCAAATCAATGAACAACAGGAAGACAAGTGATACAAGTGATACTAGGCAACATCATACAGAAAATATATTGAAATAGGGTCAAGAAATGTAAAGTCTGTTCCATGCTTAACAGAGAAATGTGTTCTGTAGCTATATTAATGATCACCTAATTTGTAAATTTTGGAACAAAATTTGACAAAATTTTGTGAAAGGTATGACCCGGAGGTTAGAAATGACCAGATGATCTATTGGCTGCCTGGAAACCCGCTTAGAAGATTACATAAGTAATTCCTTGACTGAAAGTGAAAAATTATACTTCAGGATCTTCAATTCCTTTTCTCACTGCTTAGCACTAACTCCTGAGGGGTGGCAAGTGGGAAGAAGAGAAAGGAAATAACCGTGACTGAGTCCATAATATGTGCCCAGAATTTTGGATGCATGAACTTGAGGCATCATAAAACTAAATTATGTGCATTTTTATCTGGAGAATTCACATGGGCAAATAACTATTAACAGCATGTTTTTCTCCTCTTTGCTCATGTGGAATAAAACTTGGGCACAGTGGTAGATTTTGCGGGGATCTTTTTAACTGGCCATAGAGAAGTAGTCAGCCCTTTCTTTTCTGGCCAAAAAAGAAGCCCTGTAGCATTCCAGCCTATCCACACTCCACTTCCTTGCACAGGCCACATAAGCCTATAGTAGTTGAGACTGGCCAAGCAGCCGTCCAAACAGCATACCTTAAGATGAGTTTTTAATTCTAGGTTTTCTTTTCCTCCGGTCTAGAATGTTTCCTGCCTCGGAAAATAATCTCAAGTTAAAATGCATGATTATTTTTCCTGTTCAACCAGGATGTTGAGGATGACCAACACAATATGTTAAAAGACAAATGCCTTGTCTCCTTCTATTACTTTGAATGTAAGCTTTTCCTCTACTAAAAATGACTGTTCTGTCAAAATAGTATATATAGGGAAGTTTGCATCAGGGAGTGGGAAGTAACCAAGCAGAACATTCCATTCATCCGTAAAACAGTGAATTTTATTTCACTTAGATACTCAGAACACCCTTCAGTTGGTGCTCAGTAAGTACAACTGGAAGGAGCAATTTTAAATGCCTTTAACCATTTAAAATTATCATATATGTGCCAACAACTTCACAAGCCTAATGATATTACTATTCACAAATAAAAGAATCAAATTCAAGCAGCAAGTTTTGATCCTTTTACCTTCATGGAAACCCCCTCTGCTGCCAAGAACTGCATTAAATGATTAATATCTTCTTATGCACAAACAACCCTAAGAAATAAACATGACTTTCACATTTCAGATAGGGAACAGGCACTCATAGATGATTAACTCCGGGGCTGGAGCCATAGTACAGCAGGTAGGCTGTTTGTCTTGCGTATGACGGACCCAGGTTGAACCCTGCTATTTCATATGGTCCCAGAGCCCAGCCAGGAGTGATTCCTGAGCACAGAGCCAGGAGCATATCCTGAGCAATGCCGAGTATAACCCAAAAACAAACAAACAAAAACAGATGACTCACTCCCTCTGGGCCACATCCCCAGGTAAGCTCCCAGGAGCCTGATCTCAGCGGTCTTAGGTCACCACCTACAGAGACTCAATGTAAGTGTTTTCTTACATTCAGACATCAGCAATGCAAGGGGCTGATATTTCCTATGGGCTCCTGAACTACTGCTAGCTGCCAAGGAGAACCCATTCTGGGTGGTCTAAGGAAAACTCCCTTTCTTCAAAGTGTACAACCCAGTTGGGACCCACAGGACTGAGGGCTGACTATAAAGCACCACCATGGCAGCTTGCGACAAAAACCCAACACACGATCCAAATCAGAATCCCGGGGCATTTCCGAGTAGTAAGTCTGATGACTATTAGATGGCAAAACCTCCACTTCTGAGTCCAAAGGGGACAAGGTATAGGATGTCACCGCTGAGTAAATTCCTTGCACAAGCCAAGGCAGAGGGTGCCAGGAGATCTGAGCCAACTCCCTCTAGGGCAACCATGAGGGGAAGACAAACCCTCCCAGGTCTCTCAACAGGCTTTACTTCCCTGAGATAACACCCAGACGCTGGGCAGAATATTCATAAGTCAGGCCCTATCGGAAGAGAAACATGTACAGGAGATACTTGAACAACGGGGCCCGGCACACTCTGACATCAGGCTGAGCCCAAGTCACTTCCCAGCCCCCTCACATTCAAGTATATATACCTGAATAAAACACAAAAATTGGGGCTCACCCAAGGTCCCTTGCTCAGAAGGGAGGAGCCACCAGATCCTTCTTTGCACACCTTTTCCTTAATAAACTTTTCTTATGCCTAGAATCCTCTCGGAACTAATAATTCACGCATGCACTCGCCAGCAAAGTCACTGTGACTGGATGGATGCCAGTGATTGTATCTCATTATGACCGAGAAAGCACGGAGGAAGAATTTCTAAGCTAACAACTGCACAAATCTTGACCTGTATCACAAAACAGGAATCTTCTGGGGGAAAGTTGGAAAAGGACCAGCTGAGTAAAAGGTGTGTGTTAGAGATTAGTGTGTATATGGGACCATATGGTTTAAAAAAAGGAAAAGAAACCAGGTGGGTTTGACTCTGTTAAATTTCTTCTTTAAAACAAATCTCTTTTCTTTGACAGTTCACACTTTTGCTCTCCGGAGTCCAATTTACGAATGGCCACTAGAGGGCAGGATTGCCCTAAATGTCTATTTTTAGAATTACCATTAAAACATTAATTTATTCACCTGATTCTGATAAAAATCAGCACTTACCTCAGCTTGAAATGAAAATAGATTCCTGTCTCAAAAATTTATACATTTTGGCGTGATTAAATGAATTTTGTAAAATCGGTGGTAATCACGTAGGAGGAAAGGCAATAAAAATAACAATAAAGCTTTCAGTTAATGCCTTTATTCAGCAAGGATTTCTCTCAATCATTATGCTGTGTTTTTTTTTAAACCAAGCCTTTTGTAAAACTGTGGTGCCCTCCCCCAAGCCCAGAAAGGTTGCTGGAGGGAAGAAATCAAGGCGCTAATAACGTCATTCCATTTCCCCATCCTCACACTCATCAGATCACAAGTGCTCCCCTGGCTTTGAAAAGACAAAACAACTGGTTCCATCTCATGGTACATACTTTTGCTCTGGGTATTGAGGACAAAGAGCTTGTCGTCTGGCTCCAGTAGTTTGCAGGCGTAAGCGATGTTGACAGCCGTCTCCCTGCTTGTCCCCTGTCAGCATCCAGATCTTGATGCCGGCCTTGTGAAGGGCTTCTATGGACTCTGGAACGCCCTCCTGCAGACGGTCTTCAATGCCTGTAGCACCTAAAAAGTGCAACAGGGGTTGGTCAAGAGTCAGCTGACGCTAAGACCAGGGCCGTTTCTCTGCTTCTTTTTCTGTTTGTTTGCTTGTTTGTTTTGGACCACACCCAGTGATACTCAGGGGTAACTCCAGCTCTGTGTTCAGGAATCACATCTGGTTCTGGCACTGCTCGTGGGACCAGATGAGATGCAGGGATCGAACCCAGCTTGGTCATATGAAGAGCAAACGCCCTCTCTGCTGTGCTATACGGCACCAGCCCCCACAACCAGCACTTCCTAAACCTGTCCCACTTGCATGCCCTTTTTGTTTGAGAAATGCAACATGAACCCAAAACACCATGATGTGGTTGACTTTGAATTAATTTTTGTTCACTGCATTCTAGGACTTTATTTTTTTATTTCCACTGAGGCCATACCTGGTTATGCTCATGGCTTACTCCTGGCACTGGGCTCACTCCTGGCAAGACTTAGGGGTCATATGCAAGGCAAGCACCTTAACCCCTAAGGTATCTCCCTGCTTTCAAAATCTTTAACTGCTGCGATGTTTTCAAGACCCGCCCCATTCAGTTAAGTTAGTCGTGAAACTCATATACATTAAGAAGTGAGGAACTAGTTTATAAATGAACGTCAAGCAGCAGCCCAAATTTGGGACAACGCACAGTGCCCCAGTCATTTCTATAAATCATGATGAGATATGAAGAGCAAAGTCATAAACAAAGTCATATCTGAGCAGCCAAACTTTGTAAATCAATGAGATTCATCTTACTTTTCCTCCTTTTAGCTAGTTTTCTTATATGGGTAAATTGAAAGAGTTTGGTTCAATTATTTATGTAACCTTGCTCTTCACTATAGCTCTGATACTCCCAAAGGTTACAGGTAAGCTTTTAAAGAAGGCTCTTGTCAAAAAAGATATAGTATCTATTTTCAATGTTCCTTCCGATATGTAAGTCTATAAATTCCTTTTCCTGGAACTATTGGGGCCAGCCTTGTTTTTGAATTCAAAAGTGTTTCAGATTTTGTAAAATATAGTATATGCATATATATCATGTGCTGAAATAAAAAAATACTTAACTTGTCACACCAAGACTTATAAATTTTTACACTAATTAGTATAATTCAGATATAAACAGTCATAGTAAAGTATCATTAAATTTTCTCCTAAATAAGTTCGGGCACTTAAGCCTACATTGTTTTGGGACTGGGGTGGGACCTCTCATGCATTGTTCAAAAAGTCTCCAGGGAGGCCAAGAGTGATACTACAGTGGGGAGGGTGTTTGCCTTATACACAGCCAACCCGGGTTCGATCCCCGGCATCCCATATGGTCCCCGAGCACCGCAAGGAGTAATTCTTGAGTGCAGAGCCAGGAGTTACCCTGAGCATCGCCAAGTATGATCCAAAAGGGGAAAAAAAAAACACCTCCAGGGATCACATCCCAATATACTCAGTCATTCTGGTTCAATGTGCAGTGCCAGAGCCCAGGATACGGTGCTGAGGGGTCTGCAGTGCTGGGGCCACCAAGGATACTGTAGCATGCTTAGGGGCCACCAAGGATACTGTAGCATGCTTAGGGGCCACCAAGGATACTGTAGCATGCTTAGGGGCCACCAAGGATACTGTAGCATGCTTAGGGGCCACCAAGGATACTGTAGCATGCTTAGGGGGACACCAAGGATACTGTAGCATGCTTAGGGACCACCAAGGATACTGTAGCATGCTTAGGGGCCACCAAGGATACTGTAGCATGCTTAGGGGCCACCAAGGATACTGTAGCATGCTTAGGGGCCACCAAGGATACTGTAGCATGCTTAGGGTCCAGAAAGGCCACACACGGCAGCGCTCGGGGCTTTCCAGGGCTATGCCTGGTAATGTCGGGGTGTGGGTGGTTATATGGTGCCAAAGATCCCACTGGGGACCATGCGCCCCTAATATCTGCGCTATCTCCAGGGGAACCTTGAGTACTGATTCTAAGATGTGACCATTCAGGCCCAGTACTACTCACTGAGACAGAGAAACAACTTGGGATCAATGCGCGGAAACTAGCTGCAACGTCAGAGCACAGTTTGACCCTGAGTCAGAAACGGAGCTCAGAGGCTGGGCTCCTGGTGTGTGAATACTTCTAGGAGAAGCCACATCTCCAGGCTCTTAGCAGCAGTTCTTAACCTTGGTTGTTGTTTTATTATTGAAGGAGCTTTGAAAAATGCAAATGCCCAGGCCACTAATTATATCAACGGAATCAGAGTCTGGAGAACAAGATGCAGGTGGCAGGATTTTTTTAAATCACTTCAGCTGATTTCATGACAAAGCTCAACCTCAGAGAAAAGGTGTCTGTGGTACAACCTTCCATTGAAATCAGGCCACCAGAAAGAGAAATCGAATTCCTTTCTCCTTTGACAGTGCTGAAGAGAGCACGGACCTCAGTTTCTTCCTGGGTCTTCTAGTTCCTAGCACAGAACTTGGGACAAATCATCGTCAAATTGCTCTGGACTTCATGACTCCTCTAAATAAGGTGAAGTTTAGCTGTGCAGGCTTGGAAAGCCTGTGTAATAACTATCACACACCTGGCAGAAACTCTTCCCTCTCTTCTTCTGTACTGATTTGGCTTTGCACTGTACGTTAAGTGCTGAGTTTTTAACATGTTCTTGCAAGGATGACCACTGTGACCCCTTTTCCCGCAAAACCCCACCCACACACACACACACACAAATTCACTGCAGAAGAAAACAGAGGAAACAGAACGGAAAGGTCTGGGATTTGGGTCAAGTCAGACAGAGCGGCAGTATCAAATGCACTGGTGAAAACTTTCTTCAGAGCCGCCAGAGGATGTTTCTCCAACTTTCCCCATCAGATCAAATAATCAAGTCTACCTACCAAGTAATGTTAGTTTGTTCTCCAGCTTTCTTGCAGATTCAAGTAGTAATTCCTCCCTGTTGTCAATGCTGGTTTCAGCTAAGAAATGATTCCTCAGCCACTCTGCGTAGTCATTGTCGCTCATGACCTGTGGAGGACGGGGGGAGTGGACAGCTATGAGGAAGAACAAATCAAGGTCGTGCCAAGACAAGCCCTGGTGGGGCCGGAGCAACAGCACAGCGGGGAGGGAGTTTGCCCTGCATGCGGCTGACCTGGGTTCGATCCCCAGCATCCCATATGGACCCCTGAGCACCGCCAGGAGTAATTCCCTGAATGCAGAGCCAGGAGTAACCCCTGAGCATCGCCAGGTATGACCCAAAAAGAAAAAAAAAAAAAAAAAAAGAAAGAAAGAAAGAAAAGACTAAAAAAGAAGACAAACCGTGGTATAATATTAAGGCATGAGGTTGTTTTAGGTTTTCCTTTTTTGGAGCTCGCTCATACCAGGTCCTATCCTCATGTAGCCTTGTGTGGTCATGTATGAACCATTCAGCTCAATCCTTCTTAGAAATTCTAGCCACTGTCTATGCTGAAAGCAAGCTGATCTAGTAATTATGCAGTGAGGCCAGGTTGTCAGTTCAATCCAGAGTTACTCTGACAATGCAGTTGAAAGAGTGGTGTCCCTGTTGCTTGCTTTGAGATAAGATGTAGATAGCGCTGTATCTGTCTTTAGAGATCACTCTTTTCAGCTGATACTTTTTTATTTTTCAGTGCTGGAAATTAAACCCAGGGCCTCACACATGCAAGGCAAATGCTTTATGCTTGAGTCACAATGCTGGCCCTGTGCTGATTAGTCTCTGGGACTAGTTTTTTAAAAAGAGAAGTGAGATCACGTGGGTGGAGTCAGAAACCAATGCCACGGACGAAACATAAGTGGAATTCCTGGAGAAGAAACCAAGCTGTTCAATCTTCATGACGCTGGTTGACAAAGTACCTGAACTATTACTACAGACCCCAAGTGCCCCAAGACAGCGCCCAAACATTCGGATTTGGAAAATAAACCATACTGGCTCTGGTCTCATACTCAGGCTCCCCATTTGGATTTCACGAAGAATCATTAACAACACACTGACACGTCAATCTTGATGCCTCACGGTATCAAGCAGGAGATGCCCCCACATCATGGGGAGCGATGGAGCAATCCAGCCTGGCAGTCGTGAGCCACGGGTGCCACTGGGAAGAGCTTTCTCTTCGTTCACTCAAAGTACATTGAGGGGGTACTCAGTTATTTATTTCTTTTCTTGTAAAGGGGGCAGTGGGTCAATTCAGTTTGGGAGCCTGTGGTCTAAGTTTGGGAGTCTCTACTCCAGGGTCAAAAATGAAAGGTGGGGCAGATACTAACTTTTATTATGATTATTATTTTTTAGTCTCTGTGAAATTACAAAGTTATGTCTGAGTGGGTTTCGGGCGTACAATGTTTCGACACCTCTCCCTTCCCCCGGTGTCTGCTTCTCTGCGCTAATCCCCTCCACCCCATTTGCTTCCCATCCACCAATCTGCTTCTAGGAAGGGTGCTTATGTGTACACACATGAGTTCATATGTTTATGTACATATGTATGTTTGTGCATATTTTTAAACATACTTTTTTTGGGAAATGATACCAGTAACAATTATAGACCTCATTCCCATGACCTGATGGAATGGTTTGAGGCTCTTTATGTTCCTGGAGCAAGCAGGTGCCCTTGGGCTCTACTAGCTTGAGACAGGACATATGGAGATGTTACTGGTGCCCGCCGAGCCAATCGATGATGAACGGGAATACATTGATACAGTGACTACGGTGGAGGGACGTGTTGAGCCAGCAGGAGGTGGTGCGGAAAGGTGGTAAAATGGTATATATGAAACCCTGAGGGCAACAGGACTGTAAGTTGCGGCGCACATATGACTTCTAGGACAACAAAGATGAACAAGTTCTCAGAGAAGGAAGGGAGAGGAGGACAGAGGGGATGGGAAAACAAGGAGGGGTCGAGAGTAGCTTGCTCCTTCCACTCCAGTATTTGTCCTATGTGGGACGGTGGCTCTGTATTTCCTGTATTACAGGATTTAGCGACGTCTCCTTATTTTTCTAGCTAATGCCCTTCTTCCCCAAAACACATTCCCTGAACCAGCTCTAGAGTCTCTCCACCCTAAGCAGACTCCCCCGCCCATCTCCTGCTTCTGTCTTCCTCTGATGGACAGTGGAGTCTGCACTGAAGGAAGGAGCCCAGGGTCCCGATACAGAACTGGAAATATGGTTGTAGCCACAACTTAAGGCAGGGAAGTCTCAGCTTAATAATGGGGCTGGGGACCAGAGCAATAATACAGCGCGTAAGGTGCTTGTCTTGCATGCAGTAGACCAAAGTTCAACCCCGTGCCCCATATGGTTCCCCTGAGCATTAGCAAGAGTGATCCCTGAGCAGAGCTGGGTGTGGACCAAAGAGCAAATCAAAACAACAAAAAAAAATCAAAATAAATCAAAACAACAATGGGGTGAAGGAGAAGTACAAGCGGCCCAGGAGAGCCCACACAGCTTCACTGCAGCTGAGCAGCGTGACTCAGGTCAGTGCCAGAGCACACTCAAACACTCTAAAAGGGCCTCAGCTCTGTTTCTGCTCCTCCCCCTACCCCAGGAAAGGGGACTTGTGGTAATAACATTCCTCAAATCGTTTCTTAGAGCTCTGTCTTCTTTCTTGCTACTTAATTCTATTTAGACAAGAGGTCTGTGTCCTAGGACTAATCTGAACTGGGAAAAATCAATGCTGGTTATTTGCATGACATAAATATATCAGGTGGTCTTACCAAAAGTGGAAATTACCGCAAATGTGAGGGAGTCAGAGGTTAGGTAAGACAGAGAAGGGAACATGTGTAAATAAATGTCGAAAGGGCTGATACCAACATAGAACTGAGCATTAAATACAGACAAAAAAAATGCACATGATGGCTTCCAAGTGTATGTAGTGCAACCCACAATGTGTAGGAGAAGGAAGGGAGAGAGAGGAGAGAAAAAGAGATAAAGAACCTGCCATTTAGGCAGGCTATGGGAGAGGGAAGGGAATTAGGGACATTGGTGGTGGGAAATGGGCACTGGTGGAGGGCGGGTGCTGGAACACTATGTGACCGAAACCTCCAAACATGAACAACATCGTAATTGTATATCTCACGGTGGTATAATAAAATGTTTAATTAAAAAAAAAATCAATGCTGGGATGTTTTGTAAATTTTCCTGGGTGTACAGAATAAGACTTCTGAACATATAAGAGAAAAGGTATGAAGAAAGTATAGGGGTGAATTTAAAGTTTGTCAAACCTCATTCTTTCCAAAACATCTTTATAAAGTGCTCTGGGAAAGAAGGCAAGATTCAGGGATTTTTTTTTAAAACAGAATCACCCTGTGAGATACACAGTTACAAAGCTGTTCATGATTGAGTTTCAGTCATACAATGTTCTGGTACCCAACCTTTCACCAGTGTAACTTTCCCATCACCAATGTCCAGTTTCCCTTCCGCCCAACAGTTGTTTACATACAAAGGTACTTATAGATATATTAGTACATAAAAATTTAGACATTAATAGCTTTCTGCCAAAACACATTGAAAATAAACTTCCAACCACAAGATATGGACTCAAGGAATAATGGAAAGGACTGTGGACCATGACTTTCCTGGATGACCGGGTTAGGGTCTGATGCAAGCTAATGTCTGTTAAACGAATGCAGCACAGAGGCTTACCTTCTTTGCTATACATAAAGTGCGCAGGCCTTGTTTGGCGTAGTCATCCAAGTGTTTCTGGGTTTTCTCCCTTATTATCATTTGTTGTTTTTCCAGATTTGCTCCATCTGAAATAATTAACAAGACACAAGCGCTTCTACTCATGAGCCCTATTTATAGACATATTTTTTAAAACAATAATGGACTAATTCACAAAACAAAAGGCCTTGTAGTTTTGAATCCCAAATGAGCACTTATAAAAAGAAGTTCTCAGAATAAATCTTTCCCTTGTTCTCTAGGGAAAGGACCAAGAACTTAATGCAAACACGGTCCAAGCACCATTAATAACAGCAGGTGTGTTAACTATCAATCATGGTGTGTACTGGCCCAAAAGCTCCACTGCATATACTATAACATTAAATCCCCAAGGAACCTATAATGGAGGCTCTATAATCTTCAGGTATTGAAGACTTGGGAAGTGTATAGTTAGGTAATATTGCCAAAGTCAAACAAATAACAGAGATACAGTTTCAACTCAATCCCCAAACTTAACTATTTTCTCACTAAATTCTAAGCAGCCTCCCTTATTTTGCCAAGTGTGATGGATTCCCCAAGGATTTGCTTGTCTTCCGCAATAAAACCAAACAGAGGGGCCTTTTCTCAAGACCTTGATACACTCACCTGGACTGGCTACAGAGAGAAGTTCCATGATGACAGAATCAGCCCCCTTGGTATAAACCACAACTTGGTTGGAAAGGGGGTGGCGGACCACAACAGACATTCTTTTCCTCACTGAGTCGAAGGGCAGGATGTGTAGGAGTTGAAATGTTAATGGCCCCAAAGCAGCCAAGTCCACCATGACCTGCTCTGGTGTCCGGGACCGTAAAGTGCACTGGTACGCTCTGGCAGCATATACCAGAGCTGCTTCATCTGGGCTCTCTGCCTCATAACACATATTGGAGGCCCAGGGCGGTTCCGGTGGGACTCCCCTGGTCAGGAGCGATGCCTGCATCACTGTCTTGTTTCTCTGCTTCTGCAGGACAGCAAGCCGAGTCCTCTGGGCTCCCCGCTCTGCGGGACTTCTTCTTTCCATGGGTGAAGCCAGCTTCACCCGGTTGAAGAAGGACAATCTGCTCACAAAGGGGTTTGGGACCCCAGAGCAAGGCTCTTTCCCACACACAAGAGATGGTGAACTTGACCGTCGGACAGACAATCTCTGGAAAAGGTTTTTAATCTCTTCCAAAGACTTAATGGGCATGCCACCCAGTGAAGAGAGTCCAACCTAGAAAGGAACATTTAGGAAGGCTCAGTCATATAGTCAAAAAGGAGTTTATAATAGTATTAAAGTTAAACTGGGAGAAGATTCGATACAAAAGCAATTTCCCATGATCCAGTAATTCTACTTCCTGGCATCTGTCTCATGGGCCACAAAATCCTATTCAGAAAAGACATCTGCAGTGATAAGTTAACTTTAGCTATAATCACAGTAGGTAAAATCTGGAGATAATCCAAACATCCAAGAGCAGATGACTAGATAAAGAGACCACGGCACAAACACACACACAAATACTACTCAGCGGTAAGAAACGATAAAATTATGTATTTTATGCCAGGTGAATGGAGACCATCATGCTAAGTAAAGTTAGCAGAGGGGCAGACACAGAATGATCGCTCATAAGTGGAATATAAAGAGACACAGCAAGGGAATAGCAAAGGCCCAAAGACAATGGAACCTGAGAGCTGGTGTACAAAACTCAGCTTGGGGGCTGGGAATTAGATAGGGAAAGGAACTGGGATCCTGGGGGGGGGGGGGGGGAGGACACTCTGGTAGAGGGGCTGGTGCTGGAACGAAATATCCATAAAACCCTACCAGGAATAATAGTACTGTAAATCATTTTTAAAAAGAGCTCTCACTATCTCAGCTAGCATCCTACTACATACTCAGGACTGCAGAAAAGAGGAAAAAGACACGTGATGCTTTGGACATTACCCTTTCTTCAACATTGAGGAAGGAATTTGACAACTGAAAGCAAAAGACACTAAATGTAAAATGTCTAGGAGGGGGACAGTCTTTTAGCAATTTTTTCCTAAGGCAATAATTAAAAATACAGAAAGTGCATGACTTTCATTATTTTCATCCTGGAAAGAACAATTTTAAACAAATTAAATATTAAGCTATATCAAGCTGGCAATATTCTAAAATGCTTGATAGTACTTTTGAAATAGTTTGTAGAGACTATGGGGCAATATAAGAAATATTAAAACTAGTATGAAAAATATAAGGATGCATCACATCAAATGATAATGCAAACAAAAGTGATATTTAAATCACTGGTAGAAAGGAAATAAAAAAGAACTTGAATTTTTATATCAAAGCATTTTTTTCTCTTTCATTTTTCAGATTCTATCAAAATTTTTTATTATAATTTTCTTTCTAAAACAAGTCAGTAAACTTCTAGAAGCATTATCAGCTAGCAGTTACAATATGAATCTGAATTTTTCTTATTTTAACATATTTTTATAGTCTGATTTCTTCTAGTTCTGAACTTCTGTTATTAAGCTTAGAATTTAATACTAAACATGAATTACCATAAGAATCTAATTTTTTTTTATTTGAAAATACACAGGGATCTATACAGTTCCTCCTAAAATTTAATTGAATGCTAGTGTGACAGATTTGAACAGGTCAATTTTCAAACTTATTAGCAACCCAGAAATAAAGAATGAGACTCATTCACAGATGAGGTTCCTGTATTATATCTTACATTGGATTAGCATAGGTGCTAATTCACTGCTTTTTAACCATTATCTTGAAATATAAGACTTAAATGCTTGTATGCTTCCAGAATTTTTTTTCAGGCACAATATTCATTGGGGATAAGACAATAACATTTCTTTCATTTTTTAATGAATCACCAGGGGCAATATTTCTTCTACAAAATATACCCAAATATGCACAATATTGAAAATAGCTTTATGAGAAAATTTGCAATATGATGAAAGAAAAAAAAACACTCAATGGTTTATTTTCTAACTACATAATCACTTTTCAAAGAGCTACTTTCTAAATTAAATCTTATGAAAAATACAACTTTTGATAAAAATGAAAGCTTAATTGGAAGTAAATTATTTTAATGTTAAAGTTGACCACCTCTGCAGTTGCCAAAAGAAAGTGATCTGATAGAAAATTAAAATTTAATTGAATTGTGCTGCAAACAGAATTTTAAGTGAATGTATGCAGAGAAGAAATAGTTATACACAAGGAAGATCACACAGCAAGTAGTCTCTAAAACAAGTTTTTCTTTTCTATCTGAAAAGGAATAGATACATGGGACAGAGCTGCTACTGGCTCTCCCTGTGCTTGGCTGATCATGAGGCGACTGGGAGGGAGGGTGGGGCGGGTTCTGGCCCTGGCACGCCATCCCAATAGAGCCTTGGAAAAAGCCAGAGAAACCCTTGCACCATGATGGCAGCCATTTTCAACATCAGGACTCCATCCAAGAGAAAAGCTGATCTCAAGCTCAGCTCATCACCCTATAGAGAAGCCTATTTCAAGCCCATATGCTTGAATCAGAGACATAGACACACGGGGCAGAGCTGCTACTGGCTCTCCCTGTTGTACCTGGCTGCAAAGCAGCCACATTGTTAATCAGTAAGTGAATGAACTGAGAGCCTACCTAGTACCGAGAGTATCCCACCAGCATGGCAGAGCCTGGCAAGCTACCTGAGTCGTATTCAAAATGCCAAAAACAGTAACAATAATAGAACTCATTTCCATGACCTGAATGAATGGTTTGAGGCTTTTGTGTTCCTGGGGTGAGCAGAAGCCCTTAGGCTACATGTTAGGTGCCCGCTCAAGCAAATTGATGAATAACGGGAAGACAAGTGATACAAGTGACAAGTGATTTGAAAATAAATTTTTCATGAATTTCAAGCTATAAGTATACTTAAAATCCAACTCACGTGGCAACTATTAAACTTTAGTATAAAATAGATGTAATGGACTTTAGATTTATTGTTCAGGGGCTGGAGCCATCGCACAGCAGGTAGGGCGTTTGCCTTGCACGTGACCAACCTGGGTTCGATCCCCGCATCCCATATGGTCCCCCAAGCACCGCCAGGAGTAATTCCTGAGCAAAGAGCCAGGAGTAACCCCTGAGCATTGCCAGGTGTGACCCAAAAAAGCAAAAAAAAAAAGATTTATTGTGTTCAAACAATAAATGCTGGATTCAGAGAAGACTACAAGAGTATGCCACCCACACTTCAGAGCCTGGCAAGCTACCCTTGTATTTGATATACCCGTGTCGTATTTGATATGCCAAATACCAGTAATAATTATAGACCTCCTTCCCATGACCTGATGGAATGGTTTGAGGCTCTTTATATTCCTGGAGCAAGCAGGTGCCCTTGGGCTCTATTTGTATGAGACAGGACATATGGAGATGTTACTGGTGGTGCCCACTCGAGCAAATCGATGATGAACGGAAGACAGTGATACAGTGATAGTGTTCAAACTACACAATTGGTACGTTAAAAAGACATATTATCACTGTACATGATGATGAATGTAATAATTCATAGTTCTCCTAATGTAGCTCCTATGGTTTTGGAGGTCTCAGACATCTAAAAAGTTGCAATTCAGTAAGGAATTCAGAGCTAAATGAATAACCTACAGTCTGCAATAACCGTTATATTCATTCTTTCAGAGGCAAAATAATGTAACAACACTGAGTCACAATTCCAGGGTTCAAATCCCACCTCTCACAAACCAGTCTAGTAACCATGACAAGTTGTGTGACCTCTGTAAAATGGAGAATAACAGAGTAAGCATTCCTAATCCGTGAGGTGGCTCATAAGTTAGACATAGCAATGCAAATAAATCTCTGGAACATCATAAAACCAGAGCACAGGCTAGTGACAAGTAAATTAGTACCCACATATGAAGACCAATCCAAGTGCATTCAAATTAAAGTTCTATTCTTGAACCACTTGCATTGGCGATCTTACCTTTTGTCGTGGTTGGTTTGGTGCAGAAACGACTACTGTGTTGCAAATAGCCAAAGCAATAAAGAAGTCAATAATATACAACATTTCTAGTGGTGGGTTTGGCATGGTCCCATCTGCTGAGGTAAAAAGCTGAGGTGTAATCTGACTAAATTTGTGCAAGAGCCTGGTGTCTGCTACCACATCAGTTTCCTGAAGAGCCAAAAAAAGAAAAAATATTGTTAATAACAGGTATCTACAAATTAGTTAAAATTTGAGTCATTTTTATAATTGTATCTACTAAACATAAAATGATAAACCTTATTCTTCAAAAAACAATATAGATGATGTCATGGAAAATGAGAATAGAAAAATTAAAGAAAATAAATGGCAAATAAAAAATGCACAGTATCAATGGAGACAACTTGAACTATTAAGCTAAATAGGAACTAGAAACAATACCTATCACAAAAGTATAGCTGAACGGATTTTTTTTCTTATTTTCTAATACACAATGCCAGTGCTATATTTTATGGTGTCTAGAATTCTATTTGGGGCACTGGTTCATTCAAGAGTGACTAAAGAGTTTTAAACACCTCTTTTAAAAGTTAGGGCTCTTCAAGAACTGATGACTAGATAAAGAAACTGTGGTACATCTACACAATGGAATACTATGCAGCTGTTAGGAAAAATGAAGTTATGCAATTTGCCTATAAATGGATGGACATGGAAAGGATCATGTTGAGTGAAATCAGAAGGAAAGAGAGAGACATAGAATGACTGCATTTATTTACATGACATAAATATATCAGGTGGTCTTACCAAAAGTGGAAATTACCACAAATGTGAGGGAGTCAGAGGTTAGGTAAGACAGAGAAGGGAACGTGTGTGAATAAATGTCGAAAAGGGCTGATACCAACATAGAACTGAGCATTAAATAAAGGCCAAAAAAATGCACATGATGGCTTCTAAGTGCATGTAGTGCAACCCACAATGTGTAGGAGAAGGAAGGGAGAGAGAGGGAGAGAGAAAAGAGATAAAGAACCTACCATTTAGGCAGGCTATGGGAGGGGGGGAGGAAATTGGGGACATTGGTGGTGGGAAATGGGCACTGGTGGAGGGCGGGTGCTGGAACACTATGTGACCGAAACCTCCAAACATGAACAACATTGTAATTGTACATCTCACTGTGGTATAATAAAATGTTTAATTAAAAAAAAATTTTTAAGATAAAAAAAAAATTAGGGCTCTTGGGCCGGAGCGATAGCCCAGCGGTAGGGCATTTGTCTTGGACGCTGCTGGCCAGTGCTGGCCCGGGTTCGATCCCCAGCATCCCATATGGTCCCCCGAGCACCGCCAGGAGTAATTCCTGAGTGCAGAGTCAGGAGAAACCTCTGAGCATTGCTGGGTGTGACCCAAAAAAAAGCAAAAAAAAAAAAAAAAAACCAAAAAACTTAGGGCTCTTATCTTAGCTATTTGAACCAAATATTTTATAGCTCAAGTCACAACTATTGTAAAAGCCATGTCACCAAAGTAAAAATTATTACAAGCATACTAACAGAGTGAGTATACTAACGCCATTTTCCGCATCCAGACTTCTCTCTCGTCACAACTCCACCCAGCAGACCAGACTATCACAGCCCAGCTAGCGCGCGCGGTTTATCAATAAATGCTTTATTTAGAGGTGACTACAACAGTATGCCACCCTCACAGCAAGCCTGGCAAGCTGCTCATGTGGTATTTGATACGCCAAATACCAGTAACATTTATATTAGGTCATTCCCATGACCTAATATAATGGTTTGAGGCTCTTTATGTTCCTGGAGCCTTTGGGTTCTACTAGCATGGGACAGGACATATGGAGATATCACTGGTGCCCGCTCTAGGAAATAGATGATGAACGGGAAGATAGTGATAGTGATAGTGACTAACAGAGTAAATCCGAGTTGTGTTATGCATGACCTTAAGTCCTAGTAATATTCTACAAGTCATTTTTGAATTTTTCCAAGAGCTTTCTGATCACGAAATATATTTGGCAACCATGCTCTGTACCCTTCTTTTTAAAGAGGTATTGCAATCTGGCTCTAAGAGCATCTGTTACTTGAAAAAAGAATCCCCCAAACTTCACTTTGGGCCTGGGACATGGTTCAAAGGGCTGGCCTGCATGCCCTGCAGTAGGAGTGCTCTGGATTTGATCCCCAGAACTACACGTTCTCCCAGCACAGCCGGGGCCCCTTAATGCTGGACCCAGGGTAGGCCCTGGGTGGTATCAAGTCTGGCCCCCAAACCATCACTTCATCACTTGATCACTTGACATCCCGTTATTCATTGATTTGCTCGAGCAGGCACCAGTAATATTTCCATTTGACCCCCCAATAGCATCTGGTTGCTTCAGGATTACAAAGAGCCTCAAACCGTTCATTCAGGGTCTTGCCGAAGAACCGACTGGATCCCACAGGATGTCAAAAGATCACGTGGCCGCCCACCTACAAGATGGTCAGACTTCTTCGTCAAGACCCCCCAAACCATAAAAACACAAACTTTAATTTTGCTTTTCTATGCATCTCACTTTTATTTAGAGAACTAGTCTTAACAGAAAAAATATTATAGAAACATTTATAATCCTGTAGCAGAATTAACTGTCTATAATCCAACAATATAAAGTTAACTGCTAAACAGTATCTCATTTAGATGGGTCAAAAGGGGAACCACCTACTTTGAGTTAAATTTTCACAAAAGCACCACTTTATGGCAGAGAAGCTCTGGCCACATTGCTTGGCAACGTCTCTAGACTAAGGGCAAGTTAGGAAGGTGATTTCTGGGACAGAGTGAAATACGATGGAGCTTTGCAATCTTTAATTGACCACAGCTTCCATTTTGGGCTTGGGGATCAGGGAGAGAAAGCCTAAGTTTAATTAGGAAAGAGCAAGGGCAGGCAACCCTATTGCTTTGGGCTCAGGGATGACACCCTTGTGCAGCTAGCAGCTTCGGTAGTTCTCTGACTCCCTGCACACTTCATGTTCCTCTTTCTGATAATGCCAAAAGGAGCAACCACCTCACTGGGTGACTGACAAAAGACGCGAGACCACAGATAAGGTGAGACCCGCACAGAGGAACTGAATACACTCATAACTGAATGCACGAATACATTATTCCGTCTCCAAGGACAGGCTCGCCTCCAGGTAGCGGACGGCGTTAAACGGGCTGACGGTCAGAGACACCTGCAGCCACCAAGCATTTTCCGTCCTCCATCTAAATTCATTCATACTCCTTTCTGTGATACTGAGCTACATGTGACTCTCAGGCTTCGGTGGGATTTGCAGGAACTTGTAACCTGTTGCCTGCTGACAAATGAGTCAGTCATGCTTTCTCATGAACCCAGAGATCAAGTCACGCTGAATGGGCTCTTGGACCAGGCCCTGACATATTCAGAGAATAACTCCTTCCTTTAGGACCTCTTTTCCAGTCAGAAGTCACCAGCTTCAAATCTAAGAAACTTCTTCCTCACTCCGTGCTTGGTAAATGACAGAAAAGTTGGGAAACTTGTTGAATAGTAGTTATCAAGGCCTATGATTATACTGTTGTCTGGACTTGTAAATCTCTCTAGATTGAAGTATTATTTCCTGAGGCACTCTCAGAATGTTGAAATATACTAATCTCAAAGATAAAGATTTGCTACTGAAGTCAGTTTAAGAAATATTTATGTTAAATAGGTTTCTTGGCTGTAGCACTTCTCAGAGTTAATGGTTTCTGGGAATCTCCGAGAGGGAGGTTTGCCCTATTTCAATTTTTAAGTATTTATTCTTAAGAAATACATCCTTGATAGAGTTAAAGACCTTACAGTTGACCCAAAACTAACCTATAGTCAAATAAATAAGAAGCTTCCAGAGGACCGAACAATAGCACAGAGGGTAGGGCATTTGCCTTGCACGTAACCGACCCAGGGTCCATCCCCGGCATCCCATATGGTCCCCCGAGCACCGCCAGGAGTAAATCCTGAGTACAGAGCCAGGAGTAACCCCTGAGCATTGCCGGGTGTGACCCAAAAAATTAAAAAAAAAAAATTAAAAATAAAACAAAGAAGTCCCAGTCTTCCTCTATAGCAGGCCCCCTCTCTCTCTCTCTCTCTCTCTCTCTCTCTCTCTCTCTCTCTCTCTCTCTCTCTCTGTATTTCTCTTTCTCCTCTCTTACACATTGTGGCTTGCCCTACAGATATTCGTGGTTTATCATGTAAGTCTCTATGTGTATATTCAATGGTAAGCTCTAGTCTGACATTACAATTCCCTATTCCCCATCAGCCTCCCCAGTTTGTTACCACTACAATGATAATTACAGTGTATATATGTGCAAGATCCTGAGAAGGACCTGGTCCTAAACTTCATTATTATCTAAGACTTTTGTGTGGCTGCCGCAGGCCAGCTCAGCCATGGATCCGGTCTGTCTCTTGTCTGGCTTTGCTGGTTGTGATGGCTGTGGCTTATAGCCACACCCGCTGGGACATGGGGGGTGGAAGAGACGGGGAGGAGCCCTGATCCCCACTCCAAGTCCAGCCGGCACAGCCACTTCCCCCACGTGTCTGCTGGCCCTAGGAGCTGTGTTGCACCCGGTGGGTGGGGGGAATGTGAGGACATTGGTGGTGGGAATGGGGCACTGGTGGAGGGATGGGTGCTGGAACACTGTATGGCTGAAACCCAATCATGAACATCTTTGTAATTGTATATCTCACGGTGGTATAATACAAATGAAAAAAAAAAAAAAAAAAAAATAAAAGAAGCTTCCAGATTCTGTGAGACAGGTCAAAAAACTTTCTCAGGGCCAATGAGAACTCGGCTCAGATCAAGTTTCTCCAATAACCTCCATGAAAGCTTATTTGTTCTTCTTATGCCGCCTATTATATTTATTTTAGCACTGCACTTCCATGCAGTGCTCAGAGGGCTTGGAGGCTACTTGCAATGGTACCTGGCCCTCTGGACCAGACAGTTCAACATAGGACCTAGCAATACAAAGCTGCTCAGGCCAAAGATGCTGGGTATCAAAGTTGGGGTCTTGTACAAGCAAGAGATAGGCCCCCACCCCATCCCCAATCCCTGTGCTATCTCTCCCGCTTCTATGCATTCCATTTCATAAATTTATTTTATTTTAGTTTGGGAGCAATACCTGGTAGTTCTCAGGGTTTAATCCTGGTTTCTGCTTAGAGATGACTCATAGCAGGGCTCAGGGGACCATATCGGTTGCTGGAGATTGGCCCTATGCAAGGCAATTTCCAGCAATCTTGATCCCTGGACTGCCTACCAGTCTGTGCATCCTGCATTCCATTTAAGAGGACTAACATTTACCAGTCTCCTGGCTGCGGAATCCTCATTTTGGTAAATCATAAGAGTTAATGGGATGTGGAAGACAGCACGGAGACTGAAGCTTAAGAGAAGCAATTTTAAATGTGGCAAAACCCGTTTATTTCTAATTCTTTTACACAGGCAACTTCCTTTTTAGTCTACCAAATACTTTTGGAAGATTATTTGGAAGGGTTATTTCTGCAGTAAAAGGAGTTTGACCAAAAGTTGTCAACAGTCTCTCCTGGGACTCAAGACCCTCATACCTAACTGAGTTGTGATTTGGAAATATTAGAAAATGCCGCTCTGGGGACTAGGATTAGGAAAGAAAATGCAGGATTTGTGAGATTTAGGGGAAGATTAAAGATATATTTTTTAAATAATAATAAGCTGTGGGTCTGACTAGATAGTTCAAGGGGCTGAGCACATGCTTTGAATACAGGAGGCCCAAGTTCAACCCCCAGCACCACAGGGTCTCTTAAACTCTACCTGTAGTGACTCCTGAGCACTGACCTGGGAGGGAATAGTTCTTAACAATACTGGGGGTAGCCTAAAAAAGAAACCAGTAAAAAACTTTGGACGGCGCCAAAGGCCTTTGAATTTCCCTGTTACTTAAGACATGCTATCTTGGAGATAATTGGAGAAACCCTTGCAATTTCTAGGAGTGAGTCGTGATCCTTAACCCAACATAGCCTCTTGCCAACTCACATATAATCCCTGGTGATCAGAAATAGGATCTGCCCTTCCCCTCTCTACCCAAGAAATAATTTATTATCTTTTAAACACTGAATTTTCTCCCAAATTAGGAGGTTGTGATACAGCTTTTTCCTACTTGATTGTGTGGCAATCACAAGGACCTGCAATGATGTAGTCTCCTTCAGAAAAGACAACAGTTCAGCTCTGTCATGATTACACGTTGCTCTTTCACTCATCCCAGATGTGAAAGGTTCAAGTCAAGCACCACACTTACAATGGGGCTGCTAAAAGCAGCCTGTCTGGAATGTGGGACTTCACTGGATCCATCTCCACTTCCTACAGCAAAACAGCTCCCGGCAAGGTAATTTGAGGATTTACTTCCCGGAGGCCCATTGTGAGCTGTCTTGTCGCCTGGAGCCTTCGATTTCCCGGTATTGCTGAAGGAGCCACTTGACGTGTCTGCCAAATCCTCATCTTCAGAGACAGCTTCCTGATAAGACTCTAATCTCTTGGCTGTAGAATAAAGATCACAATGGATCATTACCAGAGAGAAACCACTTGCAAGTTGAATATCAAGTTGCTGAGCATTTGCTCAGGGAGCTATTTCACACCAACTCCTCCCCTTTCAAACCTAACCTCCGATTTCCTGTCTCCCAAAAACTCTGAGCTAACAAACTTACCTTATTGAGAAAAACAGACACTGTGGGGAACTACCCACCCTTCCAATACAAATCTATCAGCTGCTCCACAACTGTATTATGCAAACTCTCTACCTTCCTCCTGCTGCAGACTACTATGGAGAAATTATCCAACAACAAGCTCTTCATTCACATCTTCATCCAACCCCTTTGGTCTCAAGGACTTCACTCTTAGAACTCTCCCCTTCACACTTACACCAGTCTCTCATCTCAAGGCTTTCTGTTGCCATCGCTCCACCAAAAGTGGTCTTGTCAAAGTTGCTCCATCTCAGCAAAACCAAAGACAGTGTCTAATCACAGATTATTTGAATTTACCAAGATCCAACTGAGCTAACCATTCTTGCCTTGATAAAGCTCTTTCTTCCGGTTTCTCTGGCATCAGGTGTCTCTGTTTTCTTCCTATTCAAATGGCTGCTCCTTTTTAGTTTCTCTCTCTCTCTCTCTCTCTCTCTCTCTCTCTCTCTCTCTCTCTCTCCCCCCCCTCTCTCTCTCTCTCTCTCTTCACTTTGGGTCACACCCAGCAATGCTCAGGGGTTACTCCTGGCTCTGTACTCAGGAATTACTCTGGGTAGTGCTTGGGGGCCATTATGGGATGCCGGTGATGGAACACGAATTGGCCACGTGCAAGGCAAACACCCTACCTGCTATACTATCGCTCTGGCTCTCCTTTATTTTCTCTTTTCTCTGACCTTCTCAGCCCTGGAATTCTGCATAGCTGCAGAAGAGCCTTTCCTTCTCCACCTATATACATTTTCCTGGAGATGTCATAATCCCATCTTTGAAATATTATCTCTGTGCACACGACACCAAACCTTTACCTTCTACTCTGACATCTAATTGGAATCTGGACTCATATATCTGATTCTCCACTTGTTACTTCTAGTTAGGATCTAGGAGGTTCTTCTAGAAGATATATGCCTAATTCTCTATTTGGCCTTGCTCAAGTCATTTATTATATCCCCTTGTTGGTGGAGAACCTCACGGACATAACCACACCAATATGAGGTCCTACCCATTTACATTCCATCTTATTTTTAAATTTTTATAAATCGATTGCTAGTATATAGATGCAATATGGACAGAGAATGTTGCATTATTAATACAATATTCCAAGAGCCCAAAAAATGACTGATTGTCACATAATAAATAATAGACACCTTAAATTTGACAGGATAAAAGTGAACACTCCTCTTTATCTTCAAATTTACTCTTTTCTGGTCTTTTCCATCTTTGGAAATGGCAGCCAGCTATCAACTTGCTTATTTATGCCACAAATCCAGAATTCTGCTTGATTCCTCCCTTCATCACCCTTCTCCATATTCAAAACAGCACTAGGAATAGGCCATCATTCATTAAAAATGTATCCCACGTATCTTGAATTCTCTCCATCTCCACTGTTTTAGTGCAAGCTACCAACAACTCTCAACTGAACCAGTTCAATAGCCTTATAACTGGTCTCCTTTACTCTGCACTTGATTCCTCAAACAGTAGCTAGAGTGATCTTCCTAAAAGATAAAAGGAGATCAGATCGCTCCCTGTGCAAAATTCTCTGGTGCTTTCACAATTATAATAATTATAATAATAAAAACTGAAGTCTCTGTACTGGCTTCCATATCTCAATGATCTGACCTCTAATGACCTGTCTTTCTTAGACCACTTTCTTCTTCTTCAACACTTCAACTAAAAAAAAAATCCAGCCTCTATGGCCTTCTTTTACTTTGAAAGCTGCCACCTTCATTTTAACTCAGGAATCTATCAGTCACTCCCACTGACTTGTAAGGCTTTTGAATTTCAAGATTACGACTATTTAACACCAAGCAGCTTTTCAAATAGTCTATACTATAGCACTCCTTTTAAAAGTATTTGCAAAGCATTTTTCGCTAACCTGTGGTATATAGAAAAGTGGGCAGGAGAATGCAATATGGTAAAGAGTGGGTGCCTAGATCATGCTTGAGCCCAGTGTATAGGGAGAAGGACAGAAAGGAGAAGGAAAGAAAACGAGGGTGGAAGAAAGAGGCAGTTGGAAGTAACAGGGCAGGCAGGGCTGATGGGCCTCAGGTATATTGGTGGTATAGTGGAGTGGTATAGTTATTATCTCCAAATTGCAAGAGATCCCATGAAAGCAGGAGATCCAAAACTACAAAAACAAATGTGCCTGTCAAAGAGGTAGGCTGTTTGTGTGTGTGTGTGTGTGTGCGTGTGTGCGTATGTGCGGCAGGGGAGGGTGGGGGTGTTGGTGGTGGTAGTGGTGAAGGGATTGGGGATGGGAACCTAGAGACATTGCTTGAGGGAAGTTGATACTGGTGGTGGAAATGGTGCCAGAACACAGCACTCCTAAAACATAGGTATGAATAAGTTCAGTAAATCGTGGAGTCTTAATAAAAAAAATTATATGATCACATATATACGCATACATAAATAATCATATATACACATATATACATATATATGACCACATATATGCATATATGTGATTATATATACATATCTATATGACCATTTATTCAGTAGAAGCTCTATCTTGTTTACCATTAACTTCAGTGTCTGAAACAAAATCTATTCATTGACTTCTTAGTTATCTGTATTTAGACAAAATCAAGTTACCTGATAAATTAGTATCTCTAGCAAGTTAATCTATAAAAGTAACACTTTATATTTTTATTTATTATATAGGGGATTTATATTTTGCATATCCTATTTATTTTCATACCTTTTGGGCATTTTTAAGAACAAGAAGAGGGTAAGAAGTAATGCTTCTGAGTTCTAGAACCAGTTCTTCAAAGAATAAGTGGACTTAAGGAAGTTGCTTATTTTTCTGAGCATTTATTTTCTTATTAGAAGAATGAATAATTTAGGTTCAATAGTTTCAAAGTTTTTCCAATTCTGTAGTTCTACAAGTTTCATCATATGCTCTACTTAAATCTTGTATTCTCTCTCAGCTTCAAAACCTGAAATAGTCTGAGCTTTTCCATTCTCATCAGAACCCTTGCTTAAAATACATATTTTCTTCCTTTTTGCTTACATGAATCCAAAGCATCATTAACATCTCAGCTCAAAGTTGCTCCTCAATAACAATCTCTGCATTTGTACCAGCTCGTATCCACAACTCTCACTGTAACTTAATGGTTTACAAATACTAAATGTTACTATGTATCAAACATTTATTTCATTTATTTTCATAACAGTTCTCTGAGGCTCACAATATTCATATCTCTATTTTGGAAATAAAGAAATAAAAGCAGTAATTTTCTCCATTTTACAAAAGCAATACAAAGAAGTTAAATCCTATTAAACTCATCAGTCAGTGCTTTGGGTTCTCATGCTATATTGTTTCTACATATAGTCACAGAAGGGTAAGGTTTATAGGGCCTTAACATTTACCGAGCACAACATTTTCATTAAGCAACTGTATTAGGTCATTTATATAAACTTGTATATCAGCAGTTTCACATATATAATAAAAATAAAGCTATTGGGTAGGAACTATTATTATTCCACTTGATTTTTTGTTGCTGTTTTCTGCTTTGGGGACATGCCTGAGTGTGTTCAGGGCTTACTCTTGGCTCTAGGCTCAAAAATCACTTCTGGCAGAGCTCTGGGACCATATGAAGTGCTGGAAATTGAGCCTGGTGTGACTCTCTGGACCCCTCATTGTTCCACTCTGCAGCTGGGAAGACTAAGATCTAAAGATATTAAGTACCTCGGGCATAGTCAAACATCAAGTTGGGATTAGAAGGACATTTTGAATTAAGTCTTCCCTAACTTCGAAGTCAGCACAGAAACCTACTGATACTCAGTGAGCAGAAGATAACGATGTTTCTAAATATCCTATCATGCATATAAGATCTTTGTATATATTATAACATATAAGATCTTTGTAACATTTCTATAAATCTAAAATTTTCCTAAACTTATACTTTTAAAAAGCATTCTCTTTAGGGAACAGTGTGCTGATAATCGTCGAAAATGGTAATACCAGTCTAGAACTGAACATTGAATATAGGCAAAAAGATACATATGATAACTTCTAAATGTATGTATTGCAATCCACAATGTGTAAGAGAGGGAAGCAAGAAGGAGAGAGAGAGAGAGAGAGAGAGAGAGAGAGAGAAAAGAGAGAGAGAGAGAGAAAGAGATAAAGAACATGCCATAGAGACAGGCTAGGGAGGGGGAGGGAATTGGGGGTCACTGGTGGTGGGAAATGGGCACTGGTGGAGGGATGGGTGCTGGAACACTGTATGACCAAAACCCAGACATGAACATCTTTGTAACTCTATATCTTACGGTGGTACAATAAAATATAAAAAAAAAATTTAAAAAAAAGCATTCTCTTTCAGACCTCAAAGGCAAATAATAATTCAGTCTCAAATGCTAGCAAGGCTGAGGTCGGTAAGTCCTGAGTGCCTAAAGCAATGTATTAATGCTATATTATTTTTAAAATAAAGTCTATAAACTATCCATAAGCAGGAAGGCTATACTTTAGGAATTTCTCCCAGCCATCATTAGGGAAATCTGTAATCAGCCAAGCATGTAATTAGTACAATGCCAAAGAGCTCAACTATTACTGCAGGTAAAACTTGCTCATTGAGTTACAACAATGCAATCCAGATGATATGGCATAACCTTTAATAATTTTGTGAAACTAGAAGTAAATGAACCAGGAAAATTACAATGTGATTCAGAGAACAAAGTTACAGGGATATAACTCTTAGACTTAGTAAGAATTTAAGAAACATTGGGTATAAGAATCAAAGGGTTATATTCATACTGACAAACTTAATGTATTTAAATGACAGTGATGATCTTCAATGTTTCTTAAAGAAAGTTCTAATTGGTTCCATGAATGTCTTAAATTGCAGGAATTCTTTTCTGTTTTTGTTTACTTTTTGGTGGGCCTTACATGAAGCAGTTCAGGGCTTACTTGTAGCTGTGTGCTCGTAGATGACTTCTGGCAATGCTAGGGAGACTCAGTATGGTAGATTCAGGAACCAAACACAGGTTAGCTGTGTGAAAAGGGGTGGATCTTCCCCATTCTACTCTGTCTCTAGCTCCAAAGCATAACTATTATTTCTTGTGATTGATACGAAAAAGTATACATTCTGCCATTTCCCTTTGTCTCAAGGTAGGTAAAGTGTATTAGGTTAACTACTAATTTTGTTTCTTATATAATACCGCCCACCTACAAGATGGTCAGACTTCTTCATCAAACCCTGAATGAACGGTTTGAGGCTCTTCGTATTCCTGAAGCAAAGATGCCACTGGACTACACTAGCACGTGATAGGGTCAAATAAAAATGTTACTGGCATCTGCTCAAGCAAATCGATGAATAACGGGATGTCAAGTGATCAAGTGATATAATATCTAATCTGCTTTCTCTTCATATATCTAGTAACCCATTTATGGTTACTATTCCTTGCACTGCTGTGACAGCTGAAGTAAGCAAAAGATTATGGAGCAAAAAGTGTATCAGAGTGGTTTTCAACTGTCAGTCCAGGAAGCAATGTTGATATGCAAGCATAAAAATGTAAAACATTTATCACATCTTCTCCAGTGGGAAAAGAAATTGGGAGTGGTGAGACTCTGCCGCACAGCACCGTTCCAACAAACTTGATTTCTTATTTGCGTATCTTTCATCAAACACTTTGCTATGAACAAATCCCCTGAACACTTCTAGTGAGTCAACTTTAAGCTACTTGAAAACACAACACTCAGCTGAGCTTCTTCCAAATCTATCATCTGTATATTTTCAATACACAAACTGGTCTGAATGATTCCTGGTACATTCCAAGCATTCCAAGAACTTCTTTAAGATCTTGAACCTTGATCAGTTCAAAATGTATCCTAAAAAACCACCGGAAAATCCAATCAACATGGAAAAGAATACAACAAGACACAAATAAGGTTTGTCTTTTTTAATAGTGTAGAGAATGTTCATATAGCAAAAGTCTATTTGGGAAATCCTCATGTTCTCCTGTATAGAATTTAAAAAACTAAACACACACAGTGGCTAGCCCATCACATAAACTCCTGGCTACCTTCCCTGTCTTCAGCTAGTATCAGTCTTGAGATCCTGTATGTTTCTACTACAGGTTTCCCAACATTCTTTCTCTCAACATGCTCCAGAAAAATCCAAGTGGAGGTGCATATTCTATAAAAAGTTTTGAGCAACTGGACCATTCCAACTACTTCCACAGTCATGCAAAAAACGAAAAGTCTGATAAACTGTCCAACATAGTAGAACCCAAGTGGCTGCAGAGATGACTGCAAAGGTTCGAGCACTGTATTCAAGAGACCCAGTTTCATCCCGGCATCTCCGTGCTTTGAGCATTGCCATGACTGACCCTTAAGCACTGCTGAGGATGGTCCCCAAACAAAAACAGTTTTTTGTTTTAGGGGGATTTGGACCACACCTACTGTAGGAATCCCTCTTGGAGCGACTCAGGGACCATGCAGGGTGCGGGATCAAACCTCAATTAGCTGCATGAAAGACAGGCACACTACCCTCTGTACTATATCTCTGCCTTCCGCCCAGCCCCTTCCACAGCCACAAACTTTTTTAATCTAGAAGAACTTAAAAATCAAAGTTACATGTTTGAGGCTGGAGTGATAGTACAGCAAAAGAGCATTTATCTTCCATGCAGCCAACCCAGGTTCAATCCTCGGCATCCCACAAGCACTCCCACAGTGATTCCACAGTGAAGAGCCAGAAGTAACCCCTGAGTATTGCTGGGTGTGGCCAAAAATACAAGCAAACCAAAATAGTTACATGGTTTACTCAGTCTTTTTAGATGTGATATATGTGGATATATATATGTATATATATACACACACAAATATATATACACACACACATATATACATATGTGTGTATATATACACACATATGTATATATATGTGTGTATATATTTGTGTGTATATATATACATATATATGTATATATATACACATATGTATATACACACATATGTATATATACACATATATACATACACATATACACATATATACATATGTGTGTATATACACACATATGTATATATGTGGTATATGTGGATATCCATATATGTGTATATGTGGATATCACATATATGTGTATATATACAGACACAAATATATACACACACACATATATATACATATGTGTATATATACACACATATGTATATATATGTGTGTGTATATATACATATATATATATCCACATATATCACATCTAAAAGACTGAGTAAACCATGTAACTATTTTGGTTACATGTATATATATGTATATGCCGATCTTGCCCCACATGTATATATATATGTATATGTGTGTGTATATATATGTGTGTGTGTGTGTGTGTGTGTGTGTGTGTGTGTGTGTGTGTGTATACACATATGGCAGAAAATAAAAGGCAAGGAAAAAAAATCTTAACAGACATCAAAGAAATTAAACACCTTACCTATAGAGACTCAGACACATGAGGGCAGAGCTGCTACTGGCTCTCCCTGCTCAGCTGATCATGAGGCATCTGAGAAGGAAGGCGAGTTCTAGCCCTGGACCACCATCCCAGTAGAGCCTCGCAAGAAGCCAGAGGAACCCCCACACCATGAGGGCCGCCATTTTCAACATCCGGACTTATCAGCTTGCCAGAGCTCCACGCAAGAGAAAAGCCGATCTTGCCCCATTGCAGTTCATCAGTAAATGCACAAGATGACTGAGAGTATCCCACTCGCACAGCAGAGCCTGGCAAGCTACCCGTGCCGTATTTGATATGCCAAAGACCAGTAACAATTATAGACCTCATTCCCATGACCTAAAGGAGAAAAATTAATAGTTAATCTGGGTATACTAAGGGTTGGGAGACAGCAGTCATCAGGGCACAAGCCTTGTATACACAGAGACCCAAGTTTGATCCTTGGGCTTCCCAAAGTGAGCCCAGAGGTCCCAGAGCAGTCCATTGATCCCCTGAGCATTCCCTAAAGTGAGCCCAGAGGTCCCAGAGCACTCCCAAAGTTAGCCAGAGGTCCCGGGCTGTGGCAGGGAAGTCCTGTTGATCCCTGTCATCAGAGACCGGGCATTCACTGCCCTCAGCCCTAGCATTAAAATGTCCTGCCCGAGTGGCTGATAATTGCCTGAAATAATGGCTGAAGTATCACTGTATCACTGTCTTCCCGTTCATCATCGATTTGCTCGAGCGGGCCCCAGTAACATCTCCATATGTCCTGTCTCATGCTAGTAGAGCTCAAGGCATCTGCTTGCTCCAGGAACATAAAGAGTCTCAATCCATTCAGGAATGAGGTCTATAATTGTTACTGGTATTTGGCATATATATCAAATACAACACGGGTAGCTTGCCAGGCTCTGCCGTGCAGGTAGCATACTCTTGTAGGCATCTCTAAGTCCAGCATTTATTGATGAACCGGGCGCTGATAGGCTGGTCTGCTGGGTGGAGGTCTGACGAGAGAGAAGTCCGATGTGGAAAATGGAGGCCCTCATGGAGTGGGGGTCGTCTGGCTTGTTGCGAGGCTCTGCTGGGGTGGTGGGCCAGGGCTAGAACCCACCATCCCTCCCGGGCACCTCATGAGCGGCTGGTCACAGGGAGAGCCAGTAGCAGCTCTGCCCCATGTCTGCGAAGTCATGCAATGGCTGAAGTACCTCAAATAATGGCTGAAGTACCTCAATTTATTACTTTGAAATAAATTCCAAAGGTACAATAGCCTCTCTCCTCATTCCATCATTCAGCCTGTGGGTGACCATCAAGTCTAAGTTCAGAACATCTGGTTAAGAATAAAGAAATATAAGCTAAACTTTTGAAACCAAGGAGGTATATATGTGAATTACAGACTTCCTTAGGACGGGAGCAATAGTGCAGGGGGAGTACTTGCCTTGCAAAGGGGCCAGCTCAGGCTTGATCCCCAGCCCCCATAGGATCCACTGAACAATTCCCGAGTAATTCCTGAGTATTTCACCCACAGGTTAGTCAGGAGCACCCTAAGCATACCCGCCAGCCCAGCTAGGGTCCTGGAAGCCCTACCTTGGGATCACAAATTCACAGCTAGAAAGCTGCACTCAGAAAACACAGATGTATTCGTATGATGTCATTCCTTATCACAAAGGGGCGCTGGGACTGTGAACGTAAGATACTGGTGATGGGAAGCACACGGAACTCTCAATACTTTGCAATCATTTTATAAATCCAAAACCACTCTGAACTTAAAATCTTCATTCTCAACAAAGTCATGAAATTTACCTTCAAATGGATGGACATGGAGATTATCATGCTGAGTGACTTTATCCAGAAGGAAAAGGACAGATATAGAAAGACTGTATTCATTAGTGGGATATACCAGTGTTCTACTAATTGTGGGAAATGGTAATGCCAGAATAGAACTGAGCATTGAATGTACACAAAGGGATTTACACCATAATCCCTAAATGCATTTACAGCTAGCCACAAAGTGCCTGCTATAGAGGCAGGCTGGGGGAGAGGAGAGGGAATTTGGGGCCATTGGTGGTGGGAATAAGGCACTGGTGGAGGACGGGTGCTGGAACAATGTGTGACTGAAACCCAATCATGAACATCTTTGTTATCATATATCTCACGGGGGTCTAATACAAAAATTTAATAAAAAAAAAAAACAAAGAGCAGAATAGTAAAATGTTGTTTCTGATCACCGCTCACAAGTTTCTGATCACTGCTCATGTTACGCAATACACATATAAAAAAAACTAGAGGCTTTAAAAAAAGTCTTCAGGGGCCAGAGCGATAGCACAGTGGGTAGGGCATTTGCCTTGCATGTCGCTGACCTGGGTTCGATCCCGGGCATCCCATATGGTGCCCTGAGCACTGCCAGGAGTAAGTCCTGAGCAAAGAGCCAGGAGTAACCCCTGAGCATTGCTGGGTGTAACCCAAAAAAGCAAAAAAAAAAAAAAAATCTTCATTTTCAAAGAGGCGTTCTTGGGGCCAGAGCGATAGTCCATCAGGTAGGGTGTTTGCCTTGCATGCAGCTGACCCAGGTTCGATACCCAGCATCCCATATGGTCCCCCAAGCACTGCCAGAAGTAATTCCTGAGTGAAGAGCCAGAAGTAACCCCTGAGCATTGCTGGGTGTAGTCCCCCAAAAATAAAAAAACAAAGAGGCATTCTTTGAGTAATCTGTTCTAGGAGTTTACTTTTAAATATGCATACAGATCACCTAGGTACAGTATTGGAAGAAATTTTAATTTAGTTTTTAAGTGGGACTTGAAATGTAAATGTATAATACATACCCAGGTGTTGCTGACACTGCTCATTAGTTCCTGAACCGAAAGATTTCCAGGTTGCAAGCTTTGCAAACATGAAATGGTGTCACTATCTGCACACAGTTCAATTGCATACGTATAAGGGTTATGTCCTACAGGCACTGTTCTTCCTGAGACTTTCTCTGAGGTAATGCTCTTGCTTGAAATATGCTGAGAGTTTAACTAGTTTTCAGTTCATGGAAAAATAAATAGGTCTCAGAGTTAAGTTCTTGGGCTAGATAGCTGGCCCCCAAACTACCTACTATCTTTGTCATTTCATTGTTTGTGTGTGTGTGTGTGTATGCTTGTGTTAAAACCATTTTAGACCAATAATCTTGGATGTAGTAATCTGTAGTAGAAAAGTATTCACAGGCTATAATTAGTTCCTTCTAGAAATAGAGTAAACTCCACGGATCATGAACAGGCATCCTATCTGTCCTAGTTCAGTCACTTGCTCCCTTCTCACAGATAGGAGCCAAGCACACATCTGCTCACGGATTAAGGGTGGAGAAGGCTGCTATATTTATAGCTGTGGGGGACACCCCCAACAATGTGCAGGGGCCCTCAGCTACTCCCACTGATGCTTGGGGCAGGGTGAGAGCCACAGCATATGGTTCTAAGATTCAGTCCAGGGTCTCCCATGTTGTACTGTACATCCATAACACTTCTTTGAGCCATTTTAGATGCTATAAACACAAAATAATAACTGCTACAAATATGAAATAAGCGCCTGCCACCATTTATTTTGTGAAATGTTACTGCTTGAAAATGGGGATAGATAGCTAAGAAATTCGGAAAACATTAGGCTTACAAATGAGTACAGCAGGGAAGATCATAGAGAAACTAAAGTATCATCTACCACCACAAAATAACCAGCAACCTTAGTTACACAAACGCGAGCAGTTTTCACTGTATAATGTAGGATACCGTGAGACACTGAAAGAACAGGTGGGAAATGGAAAGGTAGCCCTAGTGAAGTCTGATGCGTAATGGCTAGAGGGGCTGGGGGAGACGGTGCCGAGACTGGAGCTCATGATTCCCAAGTGCAAACCCCAGGCTGCAGCGCCATCACTACCTGGTTTGCCAGCCCACAGCACTGCCAGGTGTAGTTCAAAACTAGGGAGATGACAAGTAGATACCAGCCCTAGGAGACACCCGTAAAAAACACAAGGCAATCCTACACCCACACTCCAGACCCACAGAAGCCATGGTTTATTGCGTGAGTTATTAAGGGACAACAGAAAACGAACACAGTGATGAGCAATAAATCTGGAAGTTTTACCACGCAGAGGATAATATCAGGTTTACATCAAAACTATTAATTGACTTAATACAAGTGGACAAATAGTGAACTCTGACCACAGAGCTCCTAGGGAAAGCCATGTGCACCAAGCATCAGTCTAAATGGAAACCCCCTACAGAGCAATAAAGACCAGGTAACCTCATTTGCAAAACAGAAAAAAAGACAGAGTCGGTTTACTAAATCTATTCAGATAGGCAATAAACAGGAATTTAGGTATCTCATCATGAATTAGAGACAAAACAATGAAGTCTAACTGTTCTATAATACAAAAGATTAAAAAGAGTAACTTCATCCCATTATAGCTAGATATAAAAGGCAAGAGAGACTCACAGACATGGGGCAGAGCTGCTACTGGCTCTCCCTGTGCCCAGCCGCTCACAAGGCACCCAGGAGGAAAGGCGGGTTCTAGCCCTGGCCTGCCACCCCAGCAGAGCCACAACAAGCCAGATGACCCCCCACTCCATGAGGGCCTCCATTTTCCACATCCGACTTCCCCCTCGTCAGAACTCCACTCAGCACACCAGCCTATTACAGCCCGGCTCACGCGGCCGCGTGGTTCATCAATAAATACTGGATTTAGAGATGACTACAAGAGTATGCTACCCGCACGGCAGAGCCTGGCAAGGTACCCATGTCGTATTTGATATGCCAGATACCAGTAACAATTATAGACCTCATTCCCATGACCTGATGGAATGGTTTGAGGCTCTTTATGTTCCTGGAGCAAGCAGATGCCCTTGGGCTCTACTTGCATCAGACAGGACATATGGAGATGTTACTGGTGTCCGCTCGAGCAAATCGATGATGAACGGAAGACAGTGATTCAGTGACAGTGATAAAAGGCAAACATTTGTGGGGGAAGTGCAGGGGTAGAATTAGCACATTTTCAAGGCAGATTTTTGTAAGAGCTCCAAAATTTTATTCATGATACCTTTTGTTGTTGCTGCTGTTGATCCCTTCCTGGGATCAAGCCCAGGGCCTCAGATGCACAAGGCAAGTGTCCACCACTGAGCTACAGCCCCAGCCTACAGTTTAATTTTTGTAAAGAAAGTCTGGTGGCCTTTTGTGAGGGTAGTGGTGCAGGAGGCAGACACAGTAATGCTTAAAGCTCACCCTGGCTTTGAACTCAGGAATTACTCGGGAATTGTTCAGTGGATCCTATGGGGGCTGGGGATCAAGCCTGGGCTGGCCCTTTGCAAGCAAGTACTACCCGCTGCACTATTGCTCCCGTCCTAAGGAAGTCTGTAATTCACATATATACCTCCTCGGTTTCAAAAGTTTAGCTGATATTCTTTATTCTTAACCAGATGTTCTGAACTTAGACTTGATGGTCACCCACAGGCTGAATGATGGAATGAGGAGAGAGGTTACTGTACCTTTGGAATTTCTTTCAAAGTAATTTTTAGGGAGATAAGCCATCATTTCATTAGATTTTTAAATATATCTGTCAGTATAATTGTCACAATCCTGAGATTCCAACTCCTATAGGGAATTTCCTTTCTTTTCAAAGAAACCTGATAACAGATTCCCTGACTTTGACCTACAAACTTATGAAGAACAACAGTGTAACTTACTGGCCATTTGGATAAGTAAGGTCCCAATACTTAAACACAGTACTTCTATCCCAGGATTATCAGACTTACAAAAGGTTTCAGTAAACAAAATGAAAGGTTAGAGTTGTTTTGGAAGGCCCAACACTCACCATTTTCTTCATGGCAGTAGTCATAACCCGCCACACTGCATCTCCGAAAGACCATCTTATTCTCGGTCAGCGTGCCCGTCTTATCGGAAAAGAGGTACTGGATCTGGCCCAGATCCTCAGCAATGTTCAGGGCTCGGCACTGAATGGTAGAATCCAGTTTCTCATTGTAGAAATCCATATCACTTTGAATAAAATATATTTGGCCAAGTTTCACGATTTCAATGGAAACATAGAGAGAAATGGGAATCAATACCTGAGAAGAAAAAAAATGAAAAAAACATGAAATGTGGGAAACAGAAGGATGTGCAACGGAGCAGGGCCAGATGAACAGTGAAGACCTTAAAATGGAAAAGGGCTGGGCCCCTGGGAGACACACATCCCCTGCAGGTGGAAGGCCCTAGTCCTAACCCCCGTACTGGGAGGTCAAGGCCCCTAAAACAACTAAGCAGGTAATAAAGTGAGATGATGCCCTCGATATACATTACCTGTAACAAAATGATCATGGTCCAAAACATATAGAATCCGGCCAGCGCTGGTGATATCACATGGCCAGCAGGCTCAGGGATGTTAAAGAAGGGGACATTTTCATATCTACTCAGCCAGACTCCATGACCTGCAGCAGACAGATGTTTAACAGTCAGGTATAAAGGCAGGCTGCATGGACATTACACAAATCTAGAAGTTATTTCCAAAGAATGAGAGATGAGAGTTTTTATTTCAAGTTATTCTTGAAAACAGATACAAAGGTAATATGTTTTAACTCTGTCTTTTTTAAGGCTCTTTTCGGTCCTTTCAGAAGAGTAGCCTCAGAAAACTGGACATAGTCAACACTTTCCAGATATAGAATGAGAAAGATAAAGATGCAAGGAGGGAAATAAATGGCAAATCAAACTCCCTTATACATATGAAGTATAATATCCATAATGTGCATCATTTTGAAAACAAAACAATTTCCCAAAGATTGTCTTGCCAGAAAGGTGTGAGATGATGACATTTTACCTACCCAATGCACCAGTTAAACACATGATAACCAAAAGTAGGACACACCAGAGGACATCGGTATTGGCTCTTCTTTCTAATTTACTGCGTTTATACCTGGGACCACTGTTGTTGAGCATTGCTTTGGTTTCATGGCCTACGGAGGAAATGCATGGCATCAGAAAAGCTGCAAATGGAAACCAGACTGCAAACATGGTATATTAAAAATCTCTGGTAAATTGTCTACTACGCAGTTGCACAATATATTACAAGTTTTTCTGTGTTCCACTTAGAAAAAAAAGACCAAAGATGAAGTTTACCAAGACATTTCCTAACTGTTTCTGTAGACTATGATTTGTGTCCATGAAAAATGTTGTGTAACTGGAAAACGCAACTTGAAGAGCAGCGGAGAATGACGAGAAATGAGCAGCATCACCAACCTGCATAAACCACAATGCCCACCACAGCCTCCGTGTTTCTGATGGTGCAGCCTCGAAGCAACAGATTTTCTTTACTGAGGCCCACACGTTCTTTGTTGGAATGTTCTCTGTGAGAGACAGCATACAGATTCGTTTAGTCTCATTTCTAAACACCAAAAGTAGAAAGAGGAAATAAAAGCTATGGCTTTTGAGTTTTCTTTATTTGTTTTGTGTTTTTATTTTCCTTTTTTTAGAGGCCACACCCAGTTGTGCTCAGTGAAACTCCTAACTTGGTGCTCATTCCTGGGGGTGTTCAGGATTATATGATGCTGGGGATTGACGCTGAGGCTTTCACATGCAAAGCATGCTCTCTAGCTATTGAGACATGTCTTGGCTCTTGGGTTTTCTTGGTTGTAGTAATAGATTATGCAGTCCATAGGAAAGGTTTCAAATCTCTGTCCCACTTATTTTTGCTATTTTAAAGTTTATATACTTTGGTTGGGGAAAAGATTGTTTTTGTGTCATACTCAGAGATGCTCAGGGGTTACTCCTAGCTCTGTACTCAGGAATTATTTTGGTGATTCTTAGGGGACCATATGAGATGTTGAGGAACAAAATTAGGTCATTCACAAGAAAGGCAAGTAGGGCAAGATCCCTACCCACAGTATTATCTCTCTGACCCAAGATCCAGTGAATTCTAATAACTTATTTTCCATTAGTCATAGTTTGTCAATTTCTATTTCTACAAAAACTCAAAAATATTCCAAATAAAGAACCTGTAGCTCTAATGCAAACTGCATTTCAGGGAACTTAATATGTCGATACAGAAAAGTTGTTGGATGAATTAGAAAATAGTTATATTCAACCAGCTGAAATCAAGGATCACTGAAGGGCGCAGAATGTCAGTAGTGATAAGTGATGGCTAAAATCATTAGGTGAAAGGCTGATGAAGAGTTTTATAATGAAAGAATAAGATTGACAATACTCATCGTAACTGAACTACCAAAGCTGAGAGGAAACATCACAGGCCTCCAGAATTTATAGAATATATCGCGATAGGCGCTGAGTGAGCCTCTATTAGGGCTATCAACCTGGAAGGAAAGAACTATAGATTTAGGGACTCTGTGGCGCCTTTGGAATTATATGCAATATGACGTGTGTGCATGTGCATGTGGGTATGTCTGTGTGAGAGAGACTTTGTCCATTTTCTATGAACAGAAAATGACTTATTCCTGACAGTTTAAATAAGAGTCAGAGAAACACTCTAAAAACACAGGCCAAGAAGGAGGCACCTGGTCATAATTGAAATGTGGTCAGTTCTGCAGGCAAAGTGACCTGATTTACTCAATAGATGAGCAGCACGGAAGCACATGGAGAAAACTGGGGTGGAGATAGGGAGAGAGTGACTCAACGTATGGGATCAATGCAATCAGCTCGATCTACAACGTGGTAAATTTTAGAAGTTAAATAACCCATTTCTCTTTATAAAGGGGAAATTTAGTGACAATTCCATCAAATGCAACATGCAGATCCAGTTTTGAAACTGGTTAGAATAAATAATTGACTATGCATAATTTTTGACCTAGCTCAAGAAATTTGATCAAAGGCAAGACATTAGATTAAATCAAGAAATACCTTGTTCTTAGTTCTCAGTTCAGTGTGATAATAGGAGGACTGTAATTGTTTCTGAAAAGGTCGTTTTCTGTGTATATTCTCAATGAAGTAGTTGTAACAAAAAATGTATGTAACTAAAATGATGGGATATGGAGGTATGGAAAGGAAAAAAGCAATGAAATAAACAAAATTGACAATACAGTTAGCAACAATAAAGGTACAAAGTTTTCACTATGAATTTCTCTCTACTTCTGTGTATTTCAGATATTTTTTATTTAAAAATTACCAAAGCAATTACTTGATTAAATTATTATAGTGGGAAAATTACATTGTAATACTATACACCAAAAATTTGGTGTATCCTAGTAAGGATATGGCTAGGATTAGCTACATGCACCTTAACCCCTGTTCTATCACTAGCCCCCCAAAAGTTTAATTTTAATAAAGCTTTCTTATTTACTTTTTTTGCCTTTTTCATAATGTCATATAATTTATTCTCTGGGAAGTGCTCCTTTGAACATTTCCTAAAATAGAGCTCCAGTGGTAATACTGTCTCAATTTTTATTTCTCTGAGACAGTCCATTTCTCCTTTACTTTTGAGGGCAACTTCAGTGTTTGGTGAAATTTGGTACTGAACTTCAATTTGGTGAGTTTGGCTTTCTTTCAATTGTTTGTTGTTTTTCAATGTGTAAGAGAAGGGGGAGAGGAGAGGAAAGAGACAGAGACAGACAGAGACAGAGACAGACAGACAGAGACAGACAGACAGAGACAGACAGACAGAGACAGAGACAGAGAGACAGAGACAGAAACAGAGACAAACAGACAGAAAGAAGAGAGACAAAAAAGAGAGAGAGAGAGAGAGAGAGAGAGAGAGAGAGAGAGAGAGAGAGAGAGGGCAAAGAGCCTGCCATAGAGGCAGGCTGGGGGAGGGAGAGAGAATCCCAGGACACTGGTGGTAGAAAATGTGCACTGGTGTAGGGATGGGGCTGGAACTTAATCATAAACATTTTTGCATGACTGAAACTTAATCATAAACAGTTTTGCAATTGTATTTCTCATGGTGGTATAATAAAATTAAAAAATAGTTTGTGGTTTTTAATTCACTCATTTGCATATTTTCTTGTTTGCATTATAAATACGGATTTATAATCCTTATTCTTGTGTTTCTATAGGTATCACTTGTCTTCCTGTTGTTCATCCATTTGCTTGAGTGGGCACCAGTAACATCTCCATTCATCCTGTCACATGCTAGTGTAGCCCAAGGGCATCTGCTAGATCCAGGAATACGAAGAGACTCAGACTATTCTTTCAGGGCATGGGAATGAGGTCTATAATTGTTACTGGTTTTGGCATATCAAATATGACATGGATCGCTTGCCAGGCTCTGCCGTGCAGGTGGGATACTCTCAGTAGTAGGGTCACATCTTGTGCATTTACTGATGAACTGCAATGGGGAGAAATCGGCTTTTCTCTTGGGTGGAGCTCTGGAAAGCCGTGGAGTCCAGATGTTGAAAATGGCGGCCCTCATTGTGTGGGGGGTTCCTCTGGCTTCTTGCGAGGCTCTATTGGGATGGTGGGTCAGGGCTAGAACTCGCCTTCCCTCCCAGATGCCTCATAATCAGCTGAGCACAGGGAGAGCAGGTAGCAGTTCTGCCCCGTGTGTCTGAGTCTCTGTAGGTAAGGTGTTTAATTTCTTTGATGTCTTTTAAGATATTTTTCCTTGCCTTTTATTTTCTGCCATATGTGTATATATATATATATATATATATATATATATACACAGACACACATATTTATATCTGTATATACATATGTATACACATATACATATATACATACATTTGTATTTATTTATCCACATATATATTCATCACTTGATCACTTGATCACTTGATATCCCGTTATTCATTGATTTGCTCGAGCGGGCGCCAATAATGTTTCCATTTGACCTATCACGTGCCAGTGTAGTCCAATGGCATCTGGTTGTTTCGGGATATTAACAGCCTCGAACTGTTCGTTCAGGGTATTGATAAGGAAATCTGACCATCTTGTCGGTGGGAGGCCACGGTATCTTTTGACATCCCGTGGGATCCAATGGGTAACATATCTAGTCCAACGGTCATCTCCAGATAGCATTATATGACCAGCTCATCTGATTTTTGATGTCCTGGCAGATGAGACAGCATCCTTGATTTTAGAATAGCGATGGAGGTCAGAACTCCGGATTCCTTCTCTCACTTGAGTGAGGCATGATATTCAAGCATGGCTCTTTCGATTCCTCTTTGGGAGACCCGAATGGTATTCTTATTCTGCTTTCATAGGGCCCAGGTATCTGAGGCGGATGTTAATGCAGGGAGAATGGTGGAGTCAAAGAGATGTGCCGGGAGCCAGAGGTTCTTTGTTCTTTTGGCTATTGTTTTGATGTTTCTGAAGGCAGTCCATGCCGCTCTTTTCCTCCTGCGCAGCTCAGGTTTTAGGACGTTCATCATGTTGAATTCTCGACCTAGGTACACATAACTGTTGCATTCAGAGATGTTTGTTCCATTGATAGTGAATGGGGTCTCGGGAACTAGTTCTAGTTCATTTTTCAAGAACATAGTTTTGTTGAGATTCAGCTGCAGACCTATCATTCCACATTCTCAGTCAAAGTCAGCCAGCATTTGTGCTGCTTGGCTAATGTTTGGTGTTATTAGAACGATGTCATCAGTGAAGCGTAGGTGGTGCAGTTGCAAGCCCTCTATCTTCACTTTATCACTTGATTTCCCCGTAGATCATTGATTACTCGAGAGGGCACCAGTAACATCTCAATATGTCCTGACACATGCGAGATGGCCCAAGGGCATCTGCCCTCCAGGAATATAAAAGCCTCAAACCATTCCATCAGTTCATGGGAATGAGGTATATAATTGTTACTGGTATTATATAATATATATATATTCATATACATGTATATTTACTTATTTATGTGTTTTGGTATTTGCATAGTATGTGTTATGGTATTATAAACTTTCTTCAAATATTTCTTGTTTCTTTATCTCTTTCTTCTCTTTCTGGGATTCTTAGTTCTGTATATTTTAAAACAAAGTTGTTTGAGGATCAAAATTTAGAGTAGTTTTATTGATTGATTTATTAATTGATTTTCCTTTTGGGCCTCACTGAGGCATATACACATACCTGGGCTTGATATCCAATAAAGTAATTTTGAAAGAACTGCATAAACTCTATTACTTGGGTACAGAGTTTATATATACTCTTTAAGTTCTGCTTATTGAACACTGACTAACCAATGAGCTTTAAGTAACTTCCTTCTGTTATTTACAATTTTCTTCAATGTACCTTATAGATTCAGGCCTGATGTTGATATCTTTAAATCCATCTTGACCTGACTTTTGTGCATGGCATTAGAAAAGGTCTAAGTTCATTTTTTTCACATGTAGCTACCCAGTTTTACATGCAGTTGCCCATTTTTACATTTAGCTGCCCGTTTTTCACATGTAGCTGGTAGAAGTTTACAAGAAAAAATCCAACCCCATTAAGAAATGGGGAGAAGAAATGAACAGAAACTTCGACAAAGAAATTTGAATGGCCAAAGATATATGAAAAAGTGCTTTCATCAATCATCAGGGAGATACAAATCAAAACAATAATGAGCCACATTACTGTTTTGATAATAACACCACAGAGATTGGCACACATCCAAAAAAGCAAGAACTACCAGTACTGGCATGGATACAGGGAGAAAGGGACTCTCATCCATTGTTGATGGGAATGTCGACTGGTCCAACCACTTTGGAAAACAATATGGACATTCCTCCAAAAACTAGGTATTGAGTTCCCATTTGACCCAACAATACCACTCCTGGGAATATACCCTGGAGACCCAAAAAACACACAACAGAAATACCATCTGTATTTATATAATCATTTTAGCACATTCACAATAGTCAGAATCTGGAAACAACCCAAGTGCCCAAGAACAGAAGACTGGATTAAAAAAAAAAACTATGGTACATTTACACAATGGAATACTATGCACCTGTCAGGAAAAACAAAGTCATGAAATTTACCTACAAATGGATGAATATGATGAGTGAAATTAGTCAGATAGATTAGGACAGATATAGAATGACTGCATTCGTTTGTGGGAATATATACCAGTTTTCTACCAATTGTTGGAAATGGTTACGCCAGACTAGAACTGAGCATTGAATGTAGGTAAAGGAGTTACACGATAATCCCTAAATGTATGTAGGGCAAGTGACAATGTGTAAGAGAAGGGAGAGGAGAGAGAGAGAGAGAGAAGAGAGAGAGAGAGATAAAGAGAGAGAGAGGAGAGGAAAAGGGTCTGCCTTCATGGGGAGGGGAAAGGGTATCTGGGAACATTGGTGGTGGGAAATGTGCACTGGTGGAGGGATGGGTGTTTGAACACTGTATGACTGAAACCCAATCATGAATATCTTTGTAATTGTATAACTCACGGTGGTATAATAAAATAAAATTTTTTAAAAAAGAATATATATATATATATTTTTTTAAAAGAATATATATAAATGTACTGAGAGACAGAGAGTAGGATGCTTGTCTTTCACATGGCTGGCCTTAGAAATGTTCGATTCCCAGCATCCCATAGGGTCCCCTGAGCACTGTCAGGAGTGATCCATGAGAGCAGAGCCAGGAGTAAGTCCTAAAAGCTTTTGAGTATGATCCAAAAATAGCAACAAAAATAATAATAAATTATATATATAGGATATATGAGTTTTATCTTACAACCAAGAGCTCTATCCACTGTACTATTTATCCAGCTCAATGTCTCTATATTTATGTCTTGAAACCAGATAATAACCCTTGTAAATTTGGGGGTTGAAGGTCATTTGAGATAAAATCCTAGCCCACAAACATATATGATACATGGTTGACCGTAAGTGCCATCCTTGGCTCAACTTCGTACTCATTTTTCATGTTTTTCTTTGTCTTGTGTTTGTTATTTCTTTCAGTACCAGGAATTAAACCCATGCTTCACGGTTCAGTCTGCAGTTAAGATGACTTCAGTCTGTCTCCACCAGTGTTTATTTGGAGGCCACATTTCGAGTTGCTGTTAACAATATATAAAAGACCACGTAGTGCTAAGAGTGCTAGGAACTGAACTGGTACCCTAGGATGCCAGGATGTGCTCCAGCCCTTTGGGTTAACTCTCTGGCCCCAGTTGCCTTACTTTTCACTAAGATATTGTGGGCTTTGTTTTGCTTTATGGCCTCATCTGGCTGTACTCAGGGTTTACTTCTGGCTCTGTGCTCAGGGATCACTCCTGGCAGAGCTTGGGGACCATACAGAATACCGGGTATTGAACCTGGATTGACCACAGGCAAGGCAGGTGCCCTGCCTGCTAGAGTATTGTTCCAGATTTTCCATTAACTTTTGCTTGTTTGTTTTCAGGACACAACCAGCAGAACTCAGGGCTTACTCCTCTGTGCTCAGGGATCACTCCTGGTGGGACTGGATGACCATTTAGGGTTCTGGGGATCAAACAAGTGTCTGTGCAAGGCAAATGTCCTACCTGGCTACCTACCTGATGGCTAAATATATTTATCAGTGGCTAAATATATGACTTTTAGTAATTTAACTTGGGTAAGTACATAACAGTTTTATTGAGATTAAATACTATTACAACACACAATTACACTGTCACCACAAAAATACATCAGGTATCACTCACAGAAAGCCTCGGAATCGGTTGAGGTCATTATTTGGACTTTCACATTCTATCCTACTGGCAAATTTTTCAGGATCAACTTCAGAGTCCTAAAACATGATAATAATATATATAAATAATATATAACACTATGTACAAGACATATAAATATTATACATATACATACATATATTATACATATATTATACATATACATACATATATTATACACATATTATATACATACATATATTATAATGCATAATAATATGATAAAAGCATATTGATTTATGTCATAAAACAAAAAAAAGTTAGGTTAAACCTTTAATATCTAAGTATTAATCCTTCCACAACTCTTAAGCTATAACGAAGATAACACTGCCACAAAATTTATGTTGCAAGTGTCCAGGGAAGGAAGGTCAGGCATAATCATAAACGAATGAATGAGTGAATGAGACGGTCTTAGGGCACTATAGAATCTGTGCAGGTGATGAGAATGCCGGGGCCTAGACTGAGATCCACGCAGTACTCTTGGAGAAAAGAGCTTCTCCACATACAATATATTCTGTTCTCTAGAAGGCTCAAAAAGGCTCAGAATAACTATTTTTTTTTTAACCTGGAAGCTTCTGAGACTAAATGTATCTCTGTGTGGGAACACTATGGTACATATGCATTTTATAATAGTAATTTTTAAAGTAAATTATACATAATGTCTTACAAAATCTTTAGTGGAACTAATGTTCATATACTTTTTTCTTTTTAACCTCTAAAAAAGAATTAGAGGTTAAATCCTTAGGATCTAAGTGTTACGCAATCACACTATGAAACCATGAAAGAACACTGTGAAATCATGGAGTGAAGGTGAAATATGTGACGTGTTTACAAGCATAAGCAAGGACATGTAAGGTATGGATTCATTAAAACAACCATGTCAATACTATATTACTTATCTGATTAGATATGGCTTTCTTGATTAGTAAGAGAAATGCTATTGATATGCTATAGAAGATGTACCATGAGTATCATGGTAAACATGAAAAACAAGTTAAACAATTTAATTTACTAATAATAAACATTTTTAAAGTCCTTTTGGTGAACTAGAATTCAAATCATGCACTTTAAGTAGGTTAATTGTTCTACATACCTAGATGGTAGGTAGGTATTATAATTAGGTTTAATTAATAAATGAATAAGAGATACAAAGAGAATCAGGAAAATTTGTTGAAGATTCAAAACAAGATGTCATTGAAGGCCATCACATTCCAAAGAATTCCCTTCATGTTGATCTGCTTATTTGTTAGATTTTGGGTCCAAACACAAGCCCTGACCAATAGTGCTCGTGGCTTACTCCTGGCTCTGCAATTGGGGATCACTAATGGCAGGCTCAGGAAACCACATGGAAGGCTGGGAACTGAACAGGTGACATTCATGCAAGCCAAGTGTCTTACCCACTGTACTATGCAGCTCCAAAATTACTCTTCAATGAATTAAAACATACACGTTGAATCAAATAATATCACCTTCAAAGGAGGAATCAAGGGGAAACAGCGATAGTACAGCAGGGATGGCATTTGCTTTGCATGTGGCCAATCCGGGTTCGATCCCCAGCATCACATGTGGTCCCCTGAGCCCTGAGAAGAGTAATTCCTGAGACTACAGCCAGAGTAGCCCCTGAGTACGGTCGGGTGTGACCCAAAAAGAAAAAAACATACTAGGTATTGAATGTTAGGTACAAGAATTCCAAGTTGTACAGATTTTTTAAATCAGTGTCTCAAATATAGGAATACTTACAAAAGTGACAATGACCATAAACTGAGAGGCAGAGCAATCACAGGGACTTTTAAATAAATTCATAGCCAGAAAAATGAACTCAATGTATCATCAGGTGCTGAAATTTTCTAAAGGTAAGGTCTGATTTAATTAATCTTTGGCCCAAGTATAAATGAAGAAAATCTGACTTAACAACAATAACTCACTTTTAAAAGAAAATGTCAATAAAAAGTGATAGGCCCTTGGCTTTTTGGGGGTTTGGGGAGGGGCTTCCATTTTTAAAGTGGAGGACCCCTATTGGCACTCAGAGCGCTGATGGACCATTCCCAGCAACATACGGGGCCAGACACAGTGGACACTACAATGCCAAGCCCAAAGAAGCAGGGCGGCTGGGTGCTGAGCACTACCAAGGCGACCTGGCTTTGCTCTAGGTGCCTTCAGAGCTATACGGCTTAGTTGGGTTCCAACTCAGTCCAAGACCATGCAAGACTCCTGACTGCTGCATTCCACCCTCGGCTCTAGGCCTCTCCACATTCTTACATATTACTCCTTTTGCGTTTAACAGTGACATTACAAGGAAGACACCACCATTTTCACTTGAATATGAAGAAAAGTGGGTGTTCCGTGTCTCAATGAGTTGCCCAAAGTCACATACTGATTGTTGGAGTGGGAACCCTTCAAACTCATGTTAAAATAACTTAAAAGTTCTAGTTTTGTTTTTTAGACTATGTTTAAAAGGCTTCTGTAGCACAAGTCTACAATAGTCTTAAAAGATCCAACTCGGGCCAATGTTTGGCACTACATATGGTCCTCCATGCACCACTAGGAGCATGGAGATGAGTAGGTGCTGAGCATCACAAGGTGTGAGGAAGGAAGGAAGGAAGAAAGGAAGGAAGGAAGGAAGGAAGGAAGGAAGGAAGGAAGGAAGGAAGGAAGGAAGGAAGGAAGGAAGGAAGGAAGGAAGGAAGGAAGGAAGGAAGGAAGGAAGGAAGGAAGGAAGGAAGGAAGGAAGGAAGGAAAGAAGGAAGGAAGGTTGAAGGAAGGAAGGAAGGAAGGAGGGAAGGAGGGAAGGAGGGATGGAGGGAGGGAGGGAGGGAAGGAGGGAGAGAGAGAAGGGAGGGAGGGAGGGAGGGAAAAAGAGAGGAAGGGAGGGAGGGAGGGAGAAGGGGAGGGAGAGAAGGGAGGGAGGGAGGGAGGGAGGGAAGCAGAGAGGGAGGAAGGCAGGGAACAAACAAACAAACAAACAAATGAACAAGGGAGGGAGTAAAAGAAAACAATTTTAGGAATAACAACTAACTTACCTCTAGCTTCAAAACACATATTATTTAAACTTAAGAAAGAAAAAATTAGATAGTGATTATTTTTATTGCAAAGTGATTTTCTAAATTGCAAGGTAATTGTTAGATTACTTAAATTCCACTTCAAATAATATGATTGACAGACTAAAATGCTAGAACTCATTATAACATCTTATCATCTCCACTGATAACTGGAATGGAATTTAACAGCTTACATTTCCATTTTAAAATTCTATAAAATGAATTTTATACTCTAGCTATCCCTATGGAAATAAGCCAAGCTACATTCTGAAAAGAAAACATTATTAAGTCACCAGGGGGGATGCATTCTTTACCTGCTCTGAGTATCCCCGAACCACCTGCCTCTGTTTTAAATTGCTCTCTCCGTCAAGCCCAGAAGTTTCAATGTGACAGATTCCATCTGGATCAGTGGAAAAGAGGAGAAGCAGATCTGCAGGAATGACCTCGTTACAGGAAAGGCGAATAAAGTCCCCGACAGTGACGTCTTTCCAGCATCGCTCCACATATTTTTTTTCTTTTCTATAGTTGAAAAATAAAGTTTAACTAGCAAGACAAAAACAAGGTCCTTTTTCTTTAAAGTTTTGTGTATCATATTTACATCATTATGCATCACAATTAATATTATTATAATATTATAAAAATATTACTTAGTAATCATATTTAGTAACATTACAGCAACAAATATTATTACTTCATGTAATAAACTATTAACATGCTGGCTATAAATATTGCTTTTTAGATGCATCAAAACAATAAATATTGTTGCTATAAATATTGCTCTTTTAGATCAACAAAACAATGTTTACACCAAAGTCCTGAGTCACTCTAGAAAGGAAAATGACGAATTGTATGCTGTCCTATAGAGTAAGGGTTGAAAAAAGACACAAATATTGCATGCTTTTTTTTTAAAGTATTTTATTATACCACCGTGAGATATACAATTACAAAGATATACCATCATAAAGTTCATATTTGGGTTTTGGTCATACAGTGTTCCAGCACCCATCCCGCCACCGGTGCCCATCTCCCACCACCAACGTCCCCGGTTCCCTCCCCTCCCCAGCCCGACTCCATGGCAGGTTCTTTATTTCTTTCCATTTCTCTCTCTTTCTCTTTTCCTTTCCCTCCAGACTGTACAGCCTTTTTTGAAAACTTATGGACATTCCTCCAAAGACTAGAACATACATTAAAGGGTTGTCATGTGTATCTTTTGCCTCTATTTAAAGGCACATGAGTTTTGCTTTTTTTTTTTTAATTTTTATTTTTACAATTACAAAGATATACAATTAAAAAGTTCATATTTGGGTTTTGGTCATACAGTGTTCCAGCACCCATCCCTCCACCAGTGCCCATCTCCCACCAACAACATCCCCGGTTCCCTCCCCCTTCCCCAGCCCTGCTCCATGGCAGGTTCTTTATTTCTTTCCCTTTCTCTCTCTTTCTCTTTTCCTTCCCTTCCAGACTATGGATTACAAAACATACATTAAAGGGTTGTCATGTGTATCTTTTTGCCTGTACTTAATGCTCAGTTGAATGCTTTTTTGTTTGTTTTGGGTGCCACACCCAGCCACGCTGAGCTCAGGGGCTTATTCTTAGCTCTGTGCTTAGGGATCTGCTGGTGAGGTTTGGGGAGACCATATGTGGTGCTGGAGACAGAACCCAAGTTGGCCATGCATGTTTCCCTCTGTACAAGGGCTTCAGCCCCACACGTAGTGATTTAATAAAGTGATTACTGTAGTCAACTCTAGGAACAGAGAGTAGGAACATTTATCCCCGGAGGTGAGTCTAGTATGATCAAGTGTGAGTCAGATGCACAAAAGGTGAGAGTGTTAAGTCAGAACATTTAGGCTGACACCACTGAAAGGCAAGATGATATGGGATGTGGGAGAATGTGAACATGGTGTGTGAAAGCAGCTATAAGGAAACGGAGAGGGTCCCCTACCACATTCAACTAATTCTGAAATTCACAATGGTGGCAGACTTGAAATGAGGCTATGCTAGTTTCCTTGACAGAGACTTAAGTGAGTATGAGGATTTATCTCCTCTCTCGGAACCTAAATCTTAAAACTCTCCGAAAGCAGCTGGGTCTACTTGTTATGAAGCTAACTAACTTCCTGCTATAGACACTCACTGATGACCACCCAAATAAAACACGGTTGAATAGCCTATTAGTAACTAAATTTCAAGATAGGGTTGATTATCTTAGGTTACTTACTATAACAATCATGAAACACTACGGATTTAAGAAGTAATCCTAAAATCTTACTATTGGCTGGTATTTTGAAACTCCTAACATCAATAACATAGTGATTTTTAAAAATCAAACACAATTTGATCAAAAACAATATAAGTTTCTAAGAGCAGGCATCATATCTATTTTTTTAAACTTCTACAGTGCCTACAACAAAGCAGGTATAACATTTTTGACTGTTGAATAGTTTTATTTTCAACACATTTCTTTTGTCCTTAAAACCTTTCTACTTTATAAAAGGTGGTTATTATAAAGACAATCTTAAGAAATTCATATTTTTAATAATAGTTCACTCTAACTTGATTGGGTTGTAATAAGACTTCAATGGTTATTTTCAATACAAGCCTTTTATTTTTTTTTTTTTTATTATACCAACGTGAGACATACAATTACAAAGGTGTTCAGAATTGGTTCTTGGTAATACAGTACTCCAGCACCCATCCCTCCACCAGTGCCCCATTCCCACCACCAATGTACCCACACTCCCACCCACCCCCAGGCTGCCTCTATAGCAGGTAGCCCCGTTCCTCTCTCTCTCTCTCTCTCTCTCTCTCTCTCTCTCTCTCTCTCTCTCTCTCTCTCTCTGTCTCTGCATCTCTCTCCCTCTTCTTTTACACATTGTGGCTAGCCCTGCAGATTTTAGAGTTTATCACTTAAGTCTCTTTGTGTATATTCAGTGGTGAGTTTTTACCACACTTAGTAAAACACTGGTATCTATATATATCCTATTAATGAATGCAGTCATTCTATATCTGTCCTTTTCCTTCTGACTAATTTCACTCAGCATGATAGTCTCCATGTCCATCCATTTGCAAGTAAATTTCATAATTTTGTCTTTTCTGACAGCTGCATAGTATTCCATAGTTTAGATGTACCACACATTCCCTGCTCATGGATTGGAAGGATTAACATTATCAAAATGGTAATACTCCCTAGAGCTTTATTCAATGCGGTCCCTATGATGTTCTTCAAAGAAATTGAACAAACACACCTGAAATTTGTATAGAATAATAAACCCCCATGAATAGCTAAAGCAATCCTTGGGAAAAAGAAGATGGGAGGTATCACTTTCCCCAACCTCACGCTCTACAGTTGTAATTAAGACAGTGTGGTATTGGTATATAGACAGACTCATAGACCTATGGAATAGAACTGAATATCCTGAAACACACTATCAAATATACAACCACTTAATCTTTGATAAAGGAGCAAAAAATATTAAGTGGAGCAAAGAAAGCCTCCTCAACAAATGGTGCTGGGAAAACTGGGCAGCTATGTGTAAAAAAAAAATGAACCTAGACCTCCTTCTAACACCATACACAAAAAGTCAGATCAAAATGGATTATAGATCTCAACATCAGACATGAATCTATAAGGTACATCGAAGAAAACATAGGAAAACATTCTACGACATCGAAACTAAAAGTATCTTTAAAGGCAACACACCACTGACCAAGCAAATGGAAGCAAAGATAAACAAATGGGATTATATCAAATTGAAAAGCTTCTGCACCTCAATTGAAACGGTGACCAAGATACAAAGACAATCCACAGAGTGGGAAAGGATATTCACCCAGTACCCATCTGACAAGGGGTTAATATCCAGGATATATCAGGCACTGGTAGCACTCCATAAGAAGAAAACAGCCAACCCCATCAAAAAATGGGGAGAAGAAATGAACAGAAGCTTCCAAAAAGAAGAAATTCAAATGGCCAAAAGGCATATGAAAAAGTGTTCTTCATCTTTAATCATCAGGGAGATGCAAATCAAAACAACTATGAGGTACCATCTCACACCACAGAGACTGGCACACATCCAAAACAGCAAGAACAACCGGTGCTGGTGTGGATGTGGGGAAAAAAGGGACTCTCATCCACTGTTGGTGGGAGTGCTGACTGGTTCAGCCCTTTTGGAAAACAATATGGGCATTCTTCCGAAAACTAGATATTGAGCTCCCGTTTGATCCAGCAATAGCACTCCTGGGAATATACCCTAGAGACCGAAAAACACATAGCAGAAACACTATCTGTACTTCTTTATTCATCTCTGCGCTATTCACTATAGCTAGAATCTGGAAACAACCTAAATGCCCGAGAACAGAGGACTGGCTAAATACAAGCCTTTTATTTCCCAATACCTTGCCAAAGAAATTAAAGCCTCATGATAGATCACATATGACTACTAAAAACTAAATTTTCTTAACCAAAACATTAGTATACATTTTCCAAAGACTTGCAAAATTTAATAAAATTTAATGACCCTGTACTTTCTCAATTTTGCTTAGAAGTAATTTATTCTCTACAATGATTCCTTTGTATTTCATAGAAATTAGTATAGTCAAAGAACAAAGTATGGTCTTAGAGCCTACCTGTTCATTTCTGCATATTTTTATAGACATTCTCATATATGTAATTGACAGTGCAGACCGGAAAAGATTTGAAGAGAGGGGCCAGGTAAATAATACTTTTGTTGAATTACTTCCCAAATAACAATATTTACAGACATGGAGACTCACACACATGGGGCAGAGCTGCTAATTGCTCTCCCTGTGCCCAGCCGCTCACAGGGTGCCCAGGAGGGATGGCGGGTTCTAGCCCTGGCCTGCCACCCCAGCAGAGCCTTGCAACAAGCCAGATGACCCCCACTCCATGAAGGCCTCCATTTTCCACATCCGGACTTCCCTCTCGTCAGAACTCCACCCAGTAGACCAGCCTTTCACAGTCGGGCTCATCGAGATCCACTCTGCAGCAGTCTTTTGTAAATCCTGCTCAGGTATGCTGATCCAGAGACTCACAGACATGGGGCAGAGCTGCTACTTGCTCTCCTTGTGCCAAGCTGCTCACAGGGCGCCCAGGAGGGATGGTGGGTTCTAGCCCTGGTCTGCCACCCCAGCAGAGCCTTGCAATAAGCCAGACGACCCCCCACTCCATGAGGGCCTCCATTTTCCACATCCAGACTTCCCTCTCATCAGAACTCCACCCAGCAGACCAGCCTATCACAGCCCGGCTCTCATGGTGCAAGCAGCCGCTCGGTTCATCAATATATACTGGATTTAGAAGTGACTACAAGAGTATGCTACCCACAAGGCAGAGCCTGGCAAGCTACCCGTGTCGTATTTGATATGCCAAATACCAGTAACAATTATAGATCTCATTCCCATGACCTGATGGAATGGTTTGAGGCTCTTTATGTTCCTGGAGCAAGCAGATGCCCTTGGGCTCTACTAGCATGAGACAGGACATATGGAGATGTTACTGGTGCCCGCTCAAGCAAATCGATGATGAACGGGAAGACAGTGATACAGTGATACAGTGATTTTATGAACAAGTGGGAGGAAGATATAAGTATTATTTCTTCTACAATAAGTAACAAAAGCAAATTGTGCAGGATAGATACAGAAAGACATAAAGAGTTACCTGATTCTCTTCAGGACTGCAATCATCAAGTGAATATCTGGGAACAGACCTAACAGAATCGTGCATATTGTCTTTAAATTTAAATTTAATGCAATTATCTAAAAACAACCTGGACTGTGTCTCAAATAACACCCCATAGGAAAAAAAAGAAATAAAGCAAGTCTTAAATATAGCGAACTAAAGATATCTAGACTTGTAAGGTATTACAAGGAGTCCTAAATCACAGGTTAAAGGACACAACAACGTGACTAGGTAACAGGGCCTGGAAAAACAGCTCTGTGCCCTTCAGCAGATGCTCGGCATGCAGGAAACACGGGCCCTGTCCCCAGCATGCCCCCGGCATGTCATGGTTCCTTCGGGCACTGTCAGCAGGAAGCATTGGCAAGTCCCCAGCATGGCATGGTTCCCTTGGGCACTGTCAGCAGCTACTCCCAGCACCAAACCTGGAGTAGCTCCTGAGTACATCTATCTGGGTGTGGCCCCAAAATCATAAAAATACCAAATCATTATTAACCTACAATTATAATCATAATGACTAACCCCTCCTTAGCACTTAGGAAGGGTAGGTACTATGCTTAAGGACTAGTTAGTTTATGAAATTGTGCGAGTACACTTGCGCAAGGATTTCTTTGTGGGGAGGGGCCTGAGGCTCTCTGCCCCAGAGCCTTAACTATGGTGCTAAGGGACTACTCCTGGCTATGCACCCTTAACTATGGTGCTAAGGGACTACTCCTGGCTTCTGCTCAGGGGTCACACCCAGCAGTACTGAGGAAATCATTTGGTGCCAGAGACTGAACCATAGTTGGCCATATGCAAGACAAGTACCTTAACCCCTATAAATCTCCCTAGGCCCTAGATAAAGCGTTTAAAAAAGAGAAATATGTATGGAGAAAGAAGAATGTTTTTAAGTGAGACAGATGAAAATTTTTTATTTCAACAAGTTTGACATCATACTCTAAAAGTACTAAGCCATTCTACAATAAGTATACCACTTTCAAATATTTTTTCTCTTTCTTCTCCTCCTCTTCTCTCCTCTCCTCTTCTCTTCTCTTCTCTTCTCTTCTCTTCTCTTCTCTTCTCTTCTCTTCTCTTCTCTTCTCTTCTCTTCTCTTCTCTTCTCTTCTCTTCTCTTCTCTTCTCTTCTCTCTCTCTTCTCTTCTCTTCTCTTCTCTTCTCTTCTCTTCTCTTCTCTTCTCTTCTCTTCTCTTCTCTTCTCTTCTCTTCTCTTCTCTTCTCTTCTCTTCTCTTCTCTTCTCTTCTCTTTTCTTTGTTGGGTCACACCTGGCTATGCTGAGGGATTACTCCTGCACTTAGGAATTACTCCAGTGCTCAGGGGACCATATGGGATGTCAGGGATCTGTGTGCAAGGCAATCGTCCTACTTGCTTTACTATCATTCTGGCCCTTTTCTCTTAGTTCTTAATCACCCTGCTTATATTTGATTTTAAATATAAATAGTGGTACACAGCCAAACAGGCATATATCTTCTCCAAGTTGTGAAACGGCTGTTTACCTGGTCTACTTCACTGGATCACTAATTCAGTATATTTTGCCTCAGTCCTTACCCTTCACTCGTCTCACCTCAAAAGGTATTCACTTGGAACAAAGCTCCAAAATCATATGGAACGCGAAGCATACGCTTCCAACAAAGAAATAAGAACCCAGGAGTTGTATATAACATACAAAACACCTTAACTGGCGTTATTCTAGGCAACAGAGTCTTTGTTTCAAAAAAACTAGAAACACAGGTCTCCAGTAGTGCAAATAGACTTCTGAAAAGCCCTCCCATTAGGAAAGGCCTCTGCAGCTGCAAAGAGAAAGTATTTAAAGCCTTCTGGTTTTGTAATCACACACAAGATAATCTCCATTTCCCACAACCTCTTTCCCCAAACCAGCTGCTCTTATCTTCTTTGTGTTTTTAAATTCCAGATCATGTTTTTTTCTAATCCCTCTTCTAATCCGAAATTATAATGTCTACTGTTAAATCTGTTTGCCTTTCTTCTCATTATTTAAAGTTTCTGTCTTTAAATCTATTTATACAATATGAATCATTAAAGCATATTTCCTTGATCAACTCCTGGATAGACAAAGGCTTAAACGCTTTTTGCTTTTCCATGACTTTGAAAATAAATTTCCTGCTTGAATACACAATAGTGGAAATATTAGTGGAAAATATCAATCTCTACAAAAAGGGTCCTGGGAACACCTAAAGGAGGTAACAGTCCTATTCCGTGTGTTTCTAAATGGTACCAAATACATGTGTATTCCCAGCAAAGTCCTGTTACACTTACCGACTGTAAACTTTAGTCACTAAATTATTGATCCGTTTGTCAATTTTGTATTTTCGGTAATCTTCCAAGCCATCTTTGATTGCAATAATCGTCAGGACGACTATGAGAGGCAGCATTGTGATTTCCTTTTGGAATGCTTCCACCAAAGGCACCCAGTTCAGGACGACTAGAAACAGGAAATATAAATTGGCGACTCTGCAACCCAAACACATACAAGAATGGGTTAAAATCACGTGGAAGCCAGAACGAAAAAAAAATATATCTTGGGTGTTTTCTACGATACCTATATTTTGGAAACTATTGAACAGAGAACTAGCAAAATCCTATTAAATATGAATAAAGTAATTAATCACCCCCAGATATCTAACGCAAACTTTCTGTACATTAGAATAAAGGAAATAGTCCTTTATATTATGCTCTTTTTTTGCCTTTGGGTCACACCCGGCAGTGCTCAGGGGTTACTCCTGGCTCTGCACTCAGAAATTACTCCTGGCGGTGCTCAGGGGACCATATGGGATGCCAGGGGATCGAACCCGGGTCGACTGTATGCAAGGCAAACACCCTACCCGTTGGACTATTGCTCCGGCCCTACATTATGCTTTTCATACAGTTTCACAGCTCAAAACTGGCACTCCAATGGTAATATTAGATATTTAATAAATAATATTTTCTGAAGGTGTGATTTATTTTCTGAACTGGGCTATCCTGTTTCTTTTATGGAGGCCTCCCTCCTCCTGAGCACTCATCACATCCACGACTTTCCGTGACTTGACTTTGAGTTCACCCAATAACAATGACATCTGCCCTTATATTGGGACTCAGGTTCCCCACAGCACCAGCTTAGAGAAAGGTAAGATTTAAACACAGGACAGTTCAATGGGAAAAAACACAAAGTCTGAAGCGAGAACATTCAAGAGGATATGCCTTCATCTCCATGCTTGATGCCATTGGCTAAACCACAGGATAAGAACATTAGTTTGCTAACTGATGAAAAACATACTCTCTAGAAAGAGGGAAAGAAATGGGAAACCTGCCATGGAGGCGGGCTGGGGAGGAGGGAGGGAACCGGGTAGTTGGTGGTGGGAGATGGGCACTGGTGGAGGTATGGGTGCTGGAACACTGTATGACCAAAACCCAGGTATGAACTTTTTAAATGTGTATCTTTGTGATTGTGTATCTCACGGTGGTATAATAAAATACTTAAATAAATAAATAAACAAATAAATATTTTTTTAAAAGGGAATAAAAAAGAAAAACACACTCTCCTCTCTTCTTGGGTACAGAGAGAGCATGCAAACAATAATAAATAGCCATGTCACTGTAAGGAGGATGGTCTTCATTCCACATCCGACACTGCTAGAATTGTTAAAACTCAGTTCACAAAGCGTAGGCTTAGGGAACAAATTGCTATAAAAATGTGTAAAATGTTCATTCAACTAGATTGATATCACTTCAAGACACATTTCAAAAATTCAAGAGTACCTGTGAAATTGTTCAAATAAATTTCTTGGCACAAAATTGAGAAGTGTGTACTTGGTTGTTCGGATTCGGTTATTCACGTAGGTTCCAGAAAACTTTTCATACTCCTCCTTGAACGGCCGAAGGTGAGGCACAACCACCCGGTGCTTTCCTGCCAGTCTGGGGGTCTGTGAGGGCTTGCACCCGCAGGTAAGTAGAGACGAATAGTTGTAAGGTCTCTCATTGTCATCACGGTTTCTACCACCAATCAGTCGCTGCCAGTGGTTTCTGGCCCATCGGAGAGGCTCAGTCATGTCCAGAACACAGTGGAATCAAGGTGGTGTAGGCGACCTACCAAAACAAATGAATGAATCACTTCTGGAAAGTTCTATGGAAAGCCGTTAGAACAGTATCATGTTTTTCTATGCCAACAGATAGAGGTCCTGATCACTCTGGGTGTAAAAGGGAACAGAAAACTAATCTTTGAAGCTTCCTTATTGTTGCAGGACTCCTCTAAGAGCCTCTGCATCTGCCCTGGATTGCCTCCTGCAGGTCACTTTGTAGATGGGGGTAGTCTAAATGTGGCAGTTTATCTGACCATGTATTCTGTACTGGCTGGTATAAATATTCTCTCATGCTACCACAATCATCGTGGGACTAGCTAGATCTTACCAGCATATTTGCCTGGCCACATTGGATCTCTAAGTAATTAGACCAGAGAGAAATGCTGTTTGCCTCCAAGCAAGCAAGCATGGCTCCCTGATAACTCAAAGGCAACTAAAATACAAAACTACCGTGAAGTAGATGAGATTCTTGAGAAGGCTTGGAGAAATATTTAACTGGCATTAGTATTAGTCTTTGGTACAGAGACATGCCATCTCAGAAACACTCTTCTCTACCCTATAAAGGCATTTCCAGGCAGATTTTGGCTCAAAACATTAGCATATAATAGGGCCTAGGTGAGGTGCTGGGAGAAATTACCTAAGGGCATTTGACCCTTCCTGCTTCCCATAATAGTGGGAGGTCTGAGTTGCAGGGTATAAAACCAGCCTGCTTCCTCTCTCTCTCTCTCTCTCTCTCTCTCTCTCTCTCTCTCTCTCTCTCATTTTGGGCTCTCTTTTGGAGCTTGCACTCTTTTTGGGAGTCTTGTCTTTGTCTCCTCTTTACAGGGCCTTTACACGTGGTGGCCGCCATCTTGGCCTACACATGGCTGGGGTTCTAGCCAGGAATCCTAAGCACCGGGTTTTCCTATTGCTGATTTTTATGACTGAACCTGTGATAAGTAAAGCCTTTTAAAACTGAATCGGATTCCTGAGCCTTCATCCATTCCCCGCCCGGCCCGGAGGTAGAAGGGAACTAACTCGCTTCCTGGCACTGTTGGGGACCCTGGCGGCGTCCCCAACACTTATAATGAATTCTCTACTAAATAAAGCACATACTTTCTGCTGCATGGGCCAAGCATCTGGTCATCTAAGCAACAAAAGACAGCACCTAAATATGCCCCCATTTCATTCAAAACAAACAAACAAAAAAAATGTGGGCCGCCATTTTTGCTGTCCAGACGGCTGGGAAACTGCCTCACAACCAGATCAACAGAGCAAAACCAGTTCGAGCCCAGGTAGGCGGCTCCCAGAAGCGGGAATCACTGGGAATTCGTCAGATGGAGTCAGGGTTCGGCCATTCCCCTCTCCATTTAGTCGAGCCTGGTGGCCCGCCCAGGAGCTGCCCAGGGGCCAGCATGCAGAGCTTCACAAGCGGCTGGGGAGGCTGGAGCCCGGCTCGCCGAGCCCAGCTGACGATGGGATCCCGAGGAGGACAGATGGGTTTTGGGGTGTTGGCCCATCGCCTCTGGGGGTCCCGGAAGCAGCTGGATGAAACTCGCCCATCACACTAGCCACCATTTTTGCTGTCCGGATGCTGGGAAACTGCCTCATGACCAGATCAACAGAGCAAAACCAGTTCGAGGCCCAGGGTCGCGCGGCCGCTTGCGGCCACGTGGGTCCACTAAAATAGTGAAACAGTAATGTCTTTTAATGCACTGTATTCCACGAAGAGCAGGAAAGTTTGGTGGGAAGGAGATATAAAGAGGAAAGAAATGACATACAGAATCTGCCAAGTAGTTGAGGTGCGGGAGGGGGGGGGAGGGAGGTGGGGACATTGGTGATGGGAGATGGGTTTGGGTGGAGGGATGCGTGTTGGAACACTGTAGAACCAAAACTCTAAATGAGCATCTTTCAATTGTATGTCTAAAATGGTGTAATAATATTTGGGGGAAAATAATAAAATTAAATTAAAAAAAAATAAAATAAAATAAATTAGAATCATAAAACTAAAAAAAAATGTGGGCCTAATGCATACAAACCTTGTATCTGTTCTTCAGTCTCTGACTTGTGGATATTCCATTATAATTGGGACTATCCACAAATCAAAAAATCATTGTGATGATTAAATGAATCACATAATGATCACATAGAGATCACATAAAAAAATAGCTAAAAGAACAAAGAACCTCCGACTCTGGGCACATCTCTTCGACTCCACCATTCTCCCTGCATTAACATGCTCCTCAGAGACCTGGCCTTCGAAAGCAGGATGAGAACACCATTCAGGTCTCCCAAAGAGGAATCGAAAGAGCCATGCTTGGAATGTTACGCCTCACTCGAGTGAGAGAAGGAATCCGGAGTTCCAACTTCCGTCGATGATCCAGAGTCACAGACGCTGTCTCGTTTGCCAAGACATCAAAAAATCAGATGGGCTGGACATGTAATGCGATTTGGAGATGACTGCTGGACTAGAGTCATTACGGACTGGATCCCATGTGTCTCAAAAGATCACGTGGCCGCCCACCTACAAGATGGTCAGACTTCTTTGTCAAGACCCTGAACAAACGATTTGAGGCTCTTCATATTCCTGAAGCAAGCAGATGCCACTGGGCTGCACTGGCATGTGATAGGGTCCAATGGAAATGTTACTGGCGCCCGCTCGAGCAAATCGATGAATAATGGGATGTCAAGTGATCAAGTGATCAAGAGAAATGAATCACATAATGATCACACAGCCTGATTAAGAGCGGGCAACAGGCATCTTTATCAATCAGATGACAAAGATGGGTACGAATTCTTTCCATCCTAGATCTTCACTACCCTTCACCCTTCATGTGCTGTAGATTCTCTAGCCGTTACATTAAGGCCTGACCACTTGCCTTGCTTTGGCTAATTTCACATTACTAAATATCACAACAGCAACGGCTTAGCAAGTTTTTCCTCTGGGATCTTGCTCTATTCCTACTCTTGGGAACCCTGGGTCATGTGCCCTAAAACCAGATGGTGAATACTCAGGGTTCACTAGAGTTTAGCTCCAAACTGCCATCTGACCACTAATACATAAGTGGGTTAGATGACATAATCCAGAACAGACAAGGCATATCCCAACTAAGTTCAACCCAAGCCAACACCCACCAATAAACGTTACAGCACCAAGTTATAGCACCAAGTTTGGGGATGGTTTGTTAATAAAGCAAACTCTAACTGATATAAGCTCTTTTGTTTGTTTTCCAAATTTTTCTTACTTTCCATGGAACCGAACTCTAACTAGAATGTCAGCTAATGAAATTGTTTTAAATTGCAAAAAAACAAAAATTAAAAGTACAAAATGTTCAATAGCCTTGCAAAGCACTGTACATGCTCTGCTTTATCTAATATATAACTTGATCCTTTGACACATCATTCTGGATAGAGTCTAACATGGTATCCAGAGCCTAGCTATCAGAAAAGAGAAAACAAGGCTTCGGAAGGTGAGAAGTACTACCCATACTACTGAGATGGGTAGCAAAGTGGTAAAGGTAATTCAAATCAAATCTTTACAACTCAATAGTTTCTATTTTCAGCTGATAACGGATTTATCTTTGAATGCAGATTAGCTGGTACTTAGAGGATTCCCAATTAAAGTCATTCAGTGGGGGACAAGTTAGCAAGCAAGTGAACAAAGACTAGAATGCCTGTTTTTTGATTCTGCTTTATCAATGTAATTGCATTTAATTATTATGTTAGGTTGGCATTCAGACATTCTTGTATGGTAAATCTGTACGCTAACAATTTTCAAAATATATCTAGATCAGGAAACCTACAGCCTTGTCTGGAAAAAAATAATTAAGTTATATGCCAGGAATGATGGTAGTCTAGGAATACAAAGATGCTTAAGACCTAGATCACATTCTTTAGAAGCTTCAGGGTTTAGTGAGGTGATAGGCAAAATGCATAAATATAATCCACATGCAAAATAGTGCTAAAGGCACAAAAGGAGCCTTGGAAAATCTAAGTGTATGCCCTTCCTAAGACTCACGTTAAGCCTATCACAGCAATTGATTCATTTTTCTAAAGTATCACATTTATCAGAAATTAGTATTTCTCTCTAAGTTATTAAAAGTGTACCCAGATTTTATGAATCTGAATGAAAAAATCATTAATGGCAACATTTGAATATTTGGTCTAAAGTCAGCAGGGATGGGAACAGAGCGATAGCACAGCGGTTAGGGTGTTTGCCTTGCATGCGGCCGACCTGGGTTCTATCCACAGCATCCCAAGAAATAATTTCTGAGTGCAGAGCAAAGAGCAATGTCTGCACATTGTCGGGTGTGACCCAGAAAAGCAAAACAAACAAACAAATAAGAGCAGCAGAGGTGTATCTCTCTGGTCAATTGCATGCATGTATGAGTAATTTCTAATTATTCTAGTGAATCAGAATTTTTAATAATCCATTTCTTTCTAACACACTCGTTCACTATATATTGGTCCTTAAGCAATTTATGATATTACAGTGATGCGGAATCATTTTTATCACTGTACAGAAAATATGTTGAATCATACTTAATTTTATAAAAATCTATCAGACTTTTAGAAACTACATGCATTAGGGCTAACAATGTGGCTCAGCAGAACATCACCTGTGTAGGTTGGGGGTCCCTGGGTTGAATTCACGTGGTCAGGAGGGACACTGGGACACCAGTGGTGGGAAATGTACACTGGTGAAAGGAGGGGTGTTAGAAAATTATATGACTGAAATCTAATCTCGAACAACTTTGTTCACTGAGTATCTCACTGTGTTTCAACAAAGAAAAAAGAAAAGAAAAAATTATTTAATTGAAGGAAATACAAAATTCTAGAAAGTGAAAAAAAGTCACAATGGGATAAAATATCAAGCTCCAAGCATATGAATTTGTTGCTGATATGCAACTTATAATAAATGGTTTCTATTAGAGATAAAGAAAATAACCTAAAAATCAGTGTTATCAGTTTACTACTTTAGCTGATAATGAGAGCAACATTAAAAGAAAGGTTGTAACTCTATCAGATTTCTGTTCTTTTGGAAATTTCTCTCTAAAATATTGTTCATAGGGAGTTTAATCAATAAATGTGGATAAAAATAATTCTGACTATTTTTTTCAGCATATTTTTAAAATGTCTACCTCTGAAGCAATTTTAAAACCCAGGCTTTGGGAGGGGGAGGGAACCGGGGACGTTGGTGGTGGGAGATGGGCACTGGTGGCGGGATGGGTGCTGCTACACTGTATGACCAAACCCAAATATGAACTTTTAATTGTATATCTTTGTAATTGTAAAAATTAAAAAATTAAAAAAAAATTAAAAAAGAAAAAAAAAAAAACCCAGGCTTTCACTTTGGTGTATAAAAGAGCATCTTAACCTATAATTAGTAACGACAGCTTGAGTTGGTAAAGCAGTGCCTCACGTATCCAGGAATCTGCCCCAAATAGGATGTAGGGTGCAGTCCGAAACCGAATCAATGGATAAAGTGCAAAGTGCTTTTTTTACATTTCACATCAAGCACATCGAGGAACCTTTACTACAACCCTTTTCATTTAATATTGAAATCAACACCTTTTGATGTTATTTCTGAAACTTTAAAAGAGAAGTGATCATTTGCTCTAATGATCTAGACTTGAATATCAGTTGCATCACTTATTAGCTATTGTAGCACAGGTAATTAACCGCTAAACCTCAGCTTGCTAATGAATAAAATGAGACACCATTAAGAGCATGGTACAGACTGTATATAAACAACATTATATTATTCCCACTCTCCTCTTTGACTGTTTCTCAGGTTATAAATAACACAAGACTGGAAACCCTGAAAAACTGGACGAAGGTCTAACATTTTCTCTCAACTTAAAGAAAGCTTATCCATGTGTAAATAAATGCTCAGTTCAGCGTACCTGTTGATAGCTGAGAAGTAACTAGAATTAAGTGGGATAGAAATAGAGACCAATTACAAAGGACTGGTGTGACATAAAGTAATCTTATAATCTGATTTTATACTCAATCATTCCCTAAAATTCATTCCAACTATGTTCATGAGCAAACTATTCTCTTTGTCTGATCTTCCCCAAGATCCCATGATAAGAATCCTCTGGGATGGCTATATACATCATAATCTCCCCAGGACCTCCCTGGAGATCTCATTCAAGGATCCCGAATAGAGTCCAAAGAATGTGGAATTTAATTAGTACCCAGATGACTTACAAAGGAGGTTGCAAAACACAGTCTACACTTTGCACCTTTGCATATACTGCATTCCCTTTCTGGAGCACTGTTCCACCATGATATCCACTCATCCCACAGGACCCTGTTCATCCACTATACAGTTTTGGTCTGACTGTGGAGTTGGGGGCATTGGAACAGAGCCGTAGAGAAGCTACTTTAAGGCATGCTCAGTTCTGCTCCGGTGACAACCCTGAGCAAGAGTCAGTCTGCACCCGCACACGCACTTCAGATAACTTCATTATTAAATTTCTTTCCATGTGTCTATCCAATGCTTGCCCAAAGGTTATGCTCAACAACTGATTACTGATCATTGCATGTTATAGAAATGAAATAATATGGGAAGGAAACCAAAACTACCTTGTTTCATCTTTCATGGCCTAGCCTAGCTTTCCCATATTATTTCCTCTTTCATGACCTAGCCTAGCTTTCCTTTCATAGAAGATAGGAGTAAAGGATGCATATCTAAAAAAAAGAGAGAGAGAGAGATAGTAAGCTTCAGCTTGTAATCACATCATGTTATCTTTATTACTAAAAACAATCTTTTTCCAGATAACAAAGATTTTTTGAAGGAAACTATTTTTTTCCATTTGTGTGTGTGTGTGTGTGTGTGTGTGTGTCTACTGAAATCAAAGACCAGTAAGTAGCCCAGTGAATAAGAGAACAGACTCTGAGTAGATGTTGCTATCAATTCTGCTATCTATCCTCTTGCCAACTAACTCTGCAGGGGTTAAGTGAGTTAATATACATAGAATAGTGCATCTACCAAACAACTCATAGACGTTAAAATTGTGATTATGTTGAAAAATATTATCTCAACTATGGCATTTAAGTATTGAGAATTTATATGCACAGTATTGATATGTGAACTATACCTCACTGAATCATAATGATTACTCATCTACGTTTAATTTCTGAAATTGCAACTCACACTAACAGTTTTGTCACACTTGGCTTCAGCACATTTGTTTTCATTTAGCTTACAAGGCTTCCAGGCAACCCATTGGCAAGCGGCAATACTCTCAACTGTTCCCAGAGGTATAAATTCAGCAAAATAGCAGACAAAAGCTCTAATGAACAACATAGTGTGAAGCATTTCTAGGATTTTTTCAAGATCATTCATAATTTTAAGATTTTGTTTATTCCACAGAGTTCATTAATCATGGTTTTCTGCTAAATTGCCAACTGATTCCACACTGACAATGCAACTGATAGGAATTCTACCCTCTAATAATTAGCAAAAATGTGAGCCACATAAAGTAGTCCATTTTTAAGATTCAACTGTGGCTATGTACATAAATTTGAAATAAATCATAAAAATATTTCAGATTTGGATTCTTTACTATCCTGTAAAATCCTCAAAGGTGGTGAGATTAAATAGTATTTTTATTAAAACTAAAATGTAAGTCTTCAAAATTCAAGTAAGTTGAGTCCCTATTTTATATACTTAAGCATTTCATTACTTTTTTTTATAATGAGTGTTATTTAAGTATTTACTTTTAGGGTTTTTTGGACAAACTAGCAGTGCTCAGGGCTCACTCCTGATGTGTTCAGGGATCACCCTGGAAGTCCTCAAGGAACCATATGCAGTGACATGAATCAAGTCCAGGTTGGTCAAATGCAAGGCAACTGTCCTGTCCACTGTACTATCGCTATGCCCTTTATTAAATTTTTTCATATGAATTTTTATCAAAAATAAAAAAGGTAGACAAAAATATTTGGGGCAAAAATTATGGTAAAATAATTTAAAAGAAAACTTGCAATCACATTTTCACTATTTTTTTTCTTTTTTGGGTCACACCCGGCGATGCTCAGGGGTTACTCCTGGCTCTGCACTCAGGAATTACTCCTGGCGGTGCTCAGGGACCATATGGAGTGCCGGGGATCAAACCTGGGTCGGCTGTGTGCAAGGCAAACGCCCCTACCCATTGCACTATCTCTCCAGCCCCCATTTTCATTATTGTTAACTGAACAAAACTTTCCTGTGTGAGAGAGGAGTTAAGGAAGATATATATTTGAACAATTTTTTTTCTAAGACCTGTATCTCACATCACGAGTTATCAATAAAATCAATAAAATCAAGTTACGATGGATGGCTCAGTGGCTGAAGACATCTGCCTTGTAAACCTGAGACAGACTGTGAGTTCAAGCCCCAATTCTTCCCACATGCACCAAGTCTGGTACTGGCAGTTCTGCTCTCTGGGATTCTGCCCACTCCTTGGTGCCTCAACAGACTGTGGTCTCCTGCACCAATCCTGTGTGGGAAATAGCGCCAGGATTGCAACCCTGGTGAGCACGTGTGTGAGCAACACAACTGAGGTGTGCACTCACTGCATCTGTGCCACTCTTCGGGAGCACCACCGCCAAGCATGTGAGCAGCATGCCAAGCCCGTGACATTCCAGTCATTGCAACAGCAGCCACGAAGGGAAGGGGCCATGAACAGACACATAAAGAACTGTTAAAAACAAATCAGAATCAAGAGACAACTGCAGCTCATCATGACGTACACACTTTTAATAACGCAAATATCCACAGTGCTCATAAAACTTATATGAAAGAAATGAAAAGTGCAATAAAGCTGGGCTAGCAATATAAGCCAAAGTGGTGGGGAGTCTGGGGCTGACAGCAGAGAACCACTGTGTTCTGGAACCCAGAAAGTGAATCCAAGAACAGAATCGGCCAGACTCCCACACAGCAACCCAGGAAAATAAAAAGCCATGACTTTGTCAATACCCTCCCCTTATGTGGGCTGTAATGATCAATATAATTGATGCTGGCTAAGGGAGCAGGCAAGGGATGGGGATGGGGGTGGGTGGGGAAAGGCAGGTCTGGGGGGGTGGGGGCACACTGGTGGTGGGATTGGTGCTGAACAGTGAGGCTTTCTAACAACTGTATTGTGAAAGGCCTTTGTTAAAAAAAAAAAAAAAAAAAAAAAAATATATAAGTAAAGCATTGCTATGAGTAAGGCCTCATACTTGTATGAGTAAATTCTCCTGTTTCTAAAATCATTTTCAAAATTGACACTCAGTTTATTCTCCATAGCTTGGGATTCATCTCACAGAGTCAGAAACAAAAAGTTTAAAAAAGTTTCATACTCAAGAAGTACCAAAATCATGCCTTTCCAACTATTATATACTATTTATATGCAACATTTTAAATAATCAAATGATATAATTTTAAATTACATTACTTCTACTGATGGATTTTTTTTTCTAAAAGATATTAAAAACTGAAATCCTTCAATAACAAAATGTTCCTAAAATAATCGGTCATGCCACATTCTTATTTTCTATCAATGTCCTTTAAAAGGAACCTGGGCTCTCAAAATTGCTTCCCTTAGTGAATGCTTAATGAAAAGTTTGAAGCAGGGCAGATTTCCAAAGATAAATAGACATAATGAATTCCTTTGGGCCCAGTTAGTATTTTAAAATTTCTGAGATCATAACCATAACCAGCCAACAAACAACTTGAAATATACATATGAGCTCATTTGTCTTAAAAGAGAAAACCATTCTTACATAAAGTCATTTCAAGGTACCTTATGCTTAAGCTTGCCACATTTTAACACACACACACACACACACACACACACACACATGCATGCATGCAAACAGATACAGAGTCACCTAGAATTTCTGATTCATCAGATCTGGAGTGGGGCTCTAGAATCTGGATCTTGAGAGGTTTCCAGGTAGTGTGTCTGCAGTTGGCCACAGAAGCTCACTAAATCACTTCTCTATGTTAAGTCTCAAAAATGTAAAGTTGAAACTAGAAGTGAGAGTTAATTAACTATCCCTCCTGTTACTGGGAAGATCATCTCCTTCCATGTTATAAGCCAAGACTATGTACCAATGACTGGAGAGCTCATATAAAAGACCCTTTCTGTGAATGCAAGAATTAACCAAAATGAAAATAGGGACGGTCTAATTGGCACAGATATCACTAGAGGGTGGTAATGGGGCTCTAATGACTGATTCTTTCTGCAGATTTCAACAGCAACATAATCAGTTTCAAATATCTCCAAAATAACAGCAAAAGGAGCACTGTGCATCCTGGCTTTGACACCTATACAACCTTCCCACCCAAGACAAGAAAATGTTATCAAAATAAGAAAATACCGATGTGCTCCAAACCTTAGAAGGGGTGAGGGAGGGAAGTGAAGGGGGGAAACAGAGGAGCAGGACAGGGAAGAGAGAAATTTTACAGCTTCAAACTTTTGAGCTATTTATAGCTATATATCTTGAGACAACTTAAGAAATGAAGTCCCTTGACCAGTCTATATCCCTGCCTGAAGTACAAAGAGCATGAATATAACTAAGGTGTGTTCTGATCTGACCACTTGTCCAACACGCTCTCTAACAAGCTTATTCTTTAAGAATACCAATACCTTATCTGACAGGTAAGAAAGATTTTGCTCTTTTCTCTGTTGCATATTCTGCTGAGGAACTGTGGGTGTCACTCCCTGAGCAGCTACTCTCATACTATCTATTGGAGGATGTGGACTTGGAAAATAAAATGAATATGAACTGTTACGAAGGTAAGGACTTTGGTCTTGAGTAGATCTAATTTATTTAGAGATAAATTGGTGGATCTTGAATAATTAAATTTAGAGATAAAGTGGTGAATCTTACATAATTAAATATTTAATTAAATAAATTAAAGTATTCTTAGGGTTAAGAACACTTAACCCTCAGTATTCTTACTTTGGCTAAGAAGAATCAAATTTATCAGTTATCTTAGGGGTTTTCTACATGCTGTCTAATTTTTTTCTGTTAACTGAACTTCTTGAATGAAAACTTCAGTTGAAGTATCTATACCGTATTTGGATATCTGTTTGGAGTACATACAGGACACAAAACCAGAGTAATTCATCACCAAAAGCATTAAGCTAATTCATTTTGATAACTGTCGAATATTATCATGAACATAAATGCTATGTCAATATACACAAAGCTAAATCATGCCAACTTTCAACCACAAATAAAACTTTATGGTAGTTTTATTGCTTTCAGGATTGTAATGGGAAAAGGTAAAATTTATTCAAGCAGATCCTTTAGGAATACTTAGAAATGAGAACCTTGAAAAAATTTTGAGACACTGTGGTTTACTGCTCAAGCTGGAATTCCTGTGTATAGGGGCCTGAGCGATAGCACAGCGGGTAGGGCGTTTGTCTTGTGTGCGGCTGACCAGGGTTCGATCCCCAGCATCCCATATGGTCCCCTGAGCACTGCCAGGAGTAATTTCTGAGCAAAGAGCCAGGAATAACCCCTGAGTATCTACCCAAAAAAGCAAAAAAAAAAAAAAAAAAACAAAGTCCCAGTATCACACCATTCACAGTGTCCGCCTCCTTCTGTCACTGTCTCAGGCTCTCCAACCATCCACCCTTACTATCTCCTCGGTAAGATCAGCTCTGTAGGCCAGTTCTCAGAATCTGTCATCAGTGGTCATTTGTTTTTCCTTTACTACGCTTTCTTTGTACCTGACACATAAAAGAAATAATCTTGTGTTTGTCCCTGTCCTGCCGACTGGCCTCACTCAGTTGGATACTCCAGGGGACAGCACCCTTGAATCCTGCATACTCAGTCCCAATTCACTCAACATCACGGCGACACTGGACACTGCAGGTGACATGGCAGAGAGACAAACTAAAGATACTTTTCTGTTTCATAATCACTGTATCACTGTATCACTGTCTTCCCGCTCATCGTCGATTTGCTCGAGCGGGCAGCAGTAACATCTCCATATGTCCTGTCTCATGCTCGTAGAGCCCAAGGGCATCTGCTTGCTCCAGGAACATAAAGAGCCTCAAACCATTACATCAGGTCTTGGGAATGAGGTCTATAATTGTTACTGGTATATGGCATATCAAATACGACACGGTAGCTTGCCAGGCTCTGCCGTGAGGGTGGCATACTCTTGTATCGGCCTCAAATTCAGGTTCATAGAAGGGAACTTCCTCTGCAACAAGTGCTAGGTTTTCTATTATTATTGATCATTGTATCACTGTATTCCCGTTCATCATCGATTGGCTCGAGCGGGCACCAGTAACATCTCCATATGTCCTGTCTCATGCTCGTAGAGCCCAAGGGCTTCTGCTTACTCCAGGAACATAAGCGCCTCAAACCATTCCATCAGGTCATGGGAATGAGGTCTAAAATTGTTACTGGTATTTGGCATGTCAAATAAAACACGGGTAGCTTGCCAGGCTCTGCAGTGCGGGTAGCATACTCTTGTAGTCATCTCTAAGTCCAGCATTTATTGATGAACAGCAGGGCCACAAGTGGCCACGCGAGCCGGGCTGTGATAGGCTGGTCTGCTGGGTGAACTTCTGATGAGAGGGAAGTCTGGATGTGGAAAATGGAGGCCCTCATGGAGTTGGGGGTCATCTGGCTTGTTGCAAGGCTCTGCTGGGGTGGCGGGCCAGGGCTAGAACCCACCATCCCTCTTGGGCGCCTCGTGAGCGGCTGGGCACAAGGAGAGCCAGTAGGAGCTCTGCCCCATGTCTATGAGTCTCTGGGTCAGCATACCTGAGCCGGATTTAAAAAAAAAGACTGCTGCAGGGTGGATCTCGATGAGCCGGGCTGTGATAGGCTGGTCTGCTGGGTGGAGTTCTGACGAGGGGGAAGTCTGGATGTGGAAAATGGAGGCCCTCATAAAGTGGGGAGTCATCTGTCTTTTTGCGAGGCTCTGCTGGGGTGGCAGGCCAGGGCTAGAACCCGCCATCCTTCCTGGGCGCCTCGTGAGCAGCTGGGCACAGGGAGAGCCAGTAGCAGCTCTGCCCCATGTCTGTGAGTCTCAATTATTTTATCAATTATTATTGATAAAAACTCAAATTAGGATTTTCAAACATAACATCCTTGGGGGGCTGCAGCAATAGTATAGCGGGTCGGGTGTCTGCCTTGCACGCGGCCATTCCAGGCTCGATCCCCAGTACTCCATATGGACCCCGGAGCACCACCTGTAGTGATTCCTGAGTACAGGACCAGGAGTAACCCTTGAGCATTGCCAGGAGTTACCCACAATGCAAAATAAAAAAAAAATACTTAAGTTGGTGCATGTTCCAGACTTAGTTGGAGACTAAATACTTATGCATACTAACATGCAATACTTATGCATGTTCCAAATAGATATAAAATACTACTGTGGCATATAGATATAACACTTTAAAGTGGGATTTTCACCATACTTAGTGTTTATATATGTACATTAAATAAATGCTTCTTAAATTCTCCTGTGTGGTAATTATACACACACACACACACACAAAAACTATCACTTCTTCAATATACTTTAGATTTTTTTTAAACAGACCACTGAGTTTCTTTTTATAGAAAATGGTTTAAGCTGCATAAAAGACGAAAGAATGTTGCAGGTATATACCTGTTTATAATTGGGATCTAAAAAGAAAATGTCTCATCTATATTAGTGATAAGTCTTTTCTATTCTTAATGTCAAAATATCTATATAAAAAAGTTAATAACAATGATCTTGGTGCTGACTCTTCAATACAGCTGATATGGCATTTGCCTTGCACACAGTCAATCCAGATTCAATCCCCGGCATCCTATCTGGTCCCCTGAGCACCACCAGGTGTAATTCCTGAGTGTAGAGTCAGGAGTACCCACTCAGCATCAGAGGGTGTGGCCCCAAATAAGCAAACAAACAAAAAAGTTAATAATGATATAATACTATGTTTTGATATTGGTAATCATAGATAATCCTAAATAATCTAGTGATATTGAAAGAAAGTCATGTTTTTTTAAATTGTGATTACTGACTTTGGTAATCCTAGATACTCCTAGATAATCCTAGTGGTATTGAAAGAAAATCACATTTTTTTAAGATGCGGTTATTCAAGGGCTTGAGCACTAGTACAGTGGGGAGGGCATTTGCCTTGTGTGCAACAGAACTGGGTTTGATCCCGGCAACCTAAATGATCCCCCAAATCCTGTCAGGAGTGATCCATAGTTAAAAGCCAGGAGTAAGCCCTGAGAACAACTGGGCGTGGTCCCCAAACAAAGCAAAGCAAACAAAAAGATGTGGTATTCAACTCCAACAAGACAGTATTCACTAAACAGGAGTTCATTATATTTCCGCTTATATCTTACAAAGGGGTGCCAATTTCTGTGCTTGTGAGACTAAACATATAATCACTTTAATTCTTACAACAAAGCACACATTCCTACTTAGAAATGACGAAAGTGAGACTCATATTTTTTGACAAACTCATCTAAATGAAGTCTTGATAGATGATTATTAGCCTAATCCAAATATCTCAGATGGAATGAAAACCTTTGAAACTATTAGGAAGTAAGTGCTGATGTGGGCCTGAAACACTTAAGCAATAAGTGCTAGAAAACATCTAGCCTCTGGCAGCCTACCAAAGAATGTGAGGTTTGAGAGCAGATGAAAAGGGATTCGTTTCAGTGTCAGATCGCTAGTTCAGTGGGTGAGATGCTTGCCTTGCACGTGGCAGACCTAGATTCAATCCATGGACTAGTATATTGTCCCCTGAGCACCAGCAGGAGTGAACCCTGAACACAGAGCCAGGAATAAGCCCTGAAAACAGTTAGGTGTGCTCTAATGCCTCCTTCCCCAAAAGGATTCATCTTTAAAAAAAAACTTAAATCACTTGAGAAAAAAAATTAATCATTTGCAAAAGTGAGCAAATAAAGTCTAATATTTGTATTGATTTAAAAAACATTAGTTGTGTACAACAGAAAGCTTTTTTGCATACTTGAGACATAATTTTATATGTGATAAAGAAATTAGCACTTGAAACAATGATCCCTTATCATTTTTAGTAGTTTAAAAGTATTTATATAAGGGCCACCAGCTAACGTGGTTATTGACAGAGACTCCAGTGACAGCAGGAGACCGTGTAGTGTCAGGGATGGAACTTAAGGCCTTGCACATATTAGAGATGTGAGTTGTACCCTCAGTCCCAAATGACTCCCTGTAACCTGACTTCAAAATCCTTGGGAGTCACAGAGATCTCTATAGGAACTAAGCCATCATCTCTTCACTGCCTTTCAGACGTGTGTAGGCTTCAATCCCTACTTACTCCTTCCGTGTATCAAACCTTTAGTCTTCCTTACCTCTTTAATGATACACCCTTACCCGAGTTCCATTCAAATCACTTACAGCTAATTTGCCATGCACCCAATTCCACTTCCTGCATCTGAGAATGACTCAGGAACAGACAAGCAGCCTGGGCTACTGTCCCCTTATCCTCTTGATCATACGCCACAAGTCTGCCATCAAATACATCAGCTGCACACTGACTTCTACCAATTGTTTCGTGTCTTCTCTTCCGTAACTTTGCTAACTTCCCTCCCAACTTCTTTCTGCCCTCGTTTCTCCTTTTACTGAAAAAGACCAAAAAACTTATTTCATGCCCCATTTCTCCTTTATTGAAAAAACCAAAGCCATGAAAAGAGAACTTCCTTCTACAGGTAGGTGCCACGTAACTACCCCTTCAGCATAGTTCTTTCCCAAGATGGACTCTACGTCTGCTGACTCCATCTTGAGTAGGAGCAACAAGGGAGCAAAACTGAGCTCCGCCCACAGAACCGCTTCCCCCCTGTCAGTGATGGCAGCTCATCCATTCTAGAGACATTCTATAGCCTCAGCCGAAAAAAAAATCCTTTAACTATTGTGTGGACCCTGCCTGTGCCCCACAACCCACATACAGTCCATTGATAAGTTGCTGGTTCTTCCTTTAAAATATACCCAGGCCAAAGAGATGGCAGCAGGCTGGAGTGAAGGTTCCACATGCAGGAGGGCTGGATTCAATCCCAGCACTGCTGGGCTCCCCTGAGCATCTCTGAGCCCACAGCCAAATGTAGGCAGCCCCGCACCATGCCAGGTATGAGCCCAAATCAAAAACCAGCAGCTTTTACTGGAGACGCAGAAACAGACATTCAGACAGATAGCTCTTCGAAGCTCACACTTGGCCTCACCTCCACTTCAGTCACTCTAGTCCAATACCATCACCCAACCTTGTTAAAAGATACAGTACAGCCTAGCATTTCCATAGCTTATAACTCTCTGAAGATTCCTGTCCTCATTATAACAGCAGACCCAAGGCAAGGCCCCATGTATGTGAGATCCCCGAATTTCCTTCTGGTCCATCACTCCTCCGCTCTGCACCACCCTCTACACAGTCTAATCTCACCAACCTCTACACTCCTTTCTCCTTTCATTTTCCATAGAACTCCTCAAGGCCCATTTCAAAAAAATATGTAATTTATATTTCTATTTTAGTTCTTGTCTGTCTTCCGTCCCAGGTCCCACCAAAGGGGCCTGTTTGTTTATTCACTGATAGAACCAAAAGCCTGCAAAGTATTGAGCATAAAGCTGATTTTTTGATAAATATTTGTGGGATGAACTCATGAATGAATAATAGGCTATCTCACCTTCGGGAAAGACCAGGAGTCCTGCAGCAATATTACATATGCTGGCTCTAGTAGTGTTATAGGATTAATTTATTAATGGCTTATTATAACTCTTGCTTTTATATTCAAGTTATTACTTATTATACAAGTCATTACATTTCATAGTCAAAGAAACCCTAAAATAGTCACTACTAAGACTCTGTGATGGGTAAAACAAAAGGAAAGGCAAACAAGTTGGATCTAATTTCTTAACTGAAGAATTTGTCACTGTTTTTAACACTCTTAGAAAGGAAATTCTTTATAGCAACCTTTTTTCCTTTTTTTCTAGACAGCTTACACTTTATCCCACTTAAAATAGCAAAACAATTTCAATTGTGAAAAATAAGACTGTTCTCAATTTTCCTGTAATTCATAGAGAATTTTAAATATATGTTCTCTTCTGAAAATTCTGCACCAATCTAAGTACCAATTATTGCACAGTGCTCAGAGGCAAAGCTGCCTTTAAATCTTCAGAAACATTTCTACAGGTTCTCTACCAGCCACTGAAGACCTCCTCAATATGAGTGCTCATGGAATTCTATAGGGTTGAATCTTCTTTCACTGTCTAAATACATATCTGCCTTTATCAAGACTTAACTCGTATTTCCAACTACCTTGTAATAGTTAATAAACATATAACCTATTGAATTAATAACCTCAGTATACTACAAGGACCAGATATAAAAAAATTAATTTAACAAGGCTTATTTAAGAAAACCAATTTTCACTATTGATATTCACTTAATAAGCAGGTACTGAGAGCCAACCCATGCCAGCGAGGCACTTGCAGGTACTAAAACCAAAACGATAAAAAGGCCTATGCAAGCTCCATGGTTCTAGCCCTCCAGGGGCACATTCTTCAGTAGAGAGATTTGACAAGGGCTTCAGTGAGATTCCCCTCATTACCTGAAGTACCTTGCAGACTAATTCCCATGAGAGAAACTCTGACAAGTATAGGGGCCAGGTTTAGGGCAGCAAAACACTAAGAATATTTAAAGACTAGCCAATCAGTATAAATAAGAGAAACAAGTAACTTCTGGAAGTGAAGCTGCCCCAGATAATGGACAAAATTCAAAATAAAAGTGAGCTCTAACACTGCCTGGTCTCCTAAGCATCAGCGGGGGTGAGCCTAAAAGCAAAGACCCCAGAGTCGCGCCCCATGTACTCTGAGGTGGCCTCTGTATCTCTCCCAACACCACCCCCCCAAAAAAGGGAAAGAAAGATAAGAAAATTAAAGTCAAGGTATCTTTTTAATAGGCAGAAAAATACACATTTTTCTGATCTTTAACTATTCATATAAAGGGGGCAAAATCTATATGATAAACTTGTGGTATAGAAAGCATGATAAATATGCTGGGTTGTGACTCTTCTCTTTCCCTCTCCATACTATCAGAAAGACAATGAAAATGGAACATGCCATAATTATTTGTTTATATTACTGTCACTGTCTTCCCTGTTGTTCATCTATATCCTTGAGAGGGCACCAGTAACATCTCCATACGTTCTGTCGCAGCAAGTGTAGCCCAAGGGTCTACTAGATACCCTAGTATATACCCGAGAAGACCACGTCATTTGTTGTTTTCATCCGAAATCAACAATGTCTAACACATAGCAAGTACTCAATGAGTCTTTTATTTATTTATTTATTTTGATTTTTGAGTCACACCTGGCAATGCTCAGGGGTTACTCCTGGCTGTGCTCAGGGGACCATATGGGATGCCTGGGATCGAACCTGGGCTGGCATGGGCCGGCCGCATACAAGGCAAACGCCCTACCCGCTGGGCTATCGCTCCGGCCCCTGAATCTTTTAAAATAAATTGAAGTCCCATCAGGCTCATGATAGTATATGATGCATCCTGGGAATAAGCTCTCTTCCAACCAGAATTATCGCAAGAGGTTAAGTCAAGCATGCAGCAAGTATCGAATGATGAAGTGACCAGATTCTTCTTGGTCAATTCTATTCCCACCTTTGAAATTCAAGATAGACCTAAAGCTATTTTCCTTTGTCAGAGATGATAACCGTATTTTCCCCTCTAGGACACTGATAACTTCAGTTGTATTAAATCCACCATCCTCAACTAGGGACAAATTTTATGCTTTAGGAAACATTTGCAACATCTGGAAATGTCGACAATAGATTGATGTCAAGGATATTGCTATAATGCATAGGGTAGCGCCTTCATAGCAATAATAATGTGACCCAAATACCTTTCATGCTGTTGCCAAAGACAACTGAGTACCAGAGCGCTCGTATTTGTTTAGGAGAGGTAAATAGCAGAGCACAGACAGGAACGTTTTGGCTGGTCATAAATTCAAATCCTGGCTCGAGGAACAGAGCCCAGTGGCACTTGGACCGTCATCAGAAAAGTAATGCTTACTCTGCAAGACGCTCACTGTGAGAAATGAATGGGAATATATGCAAAGTGCTGCCCATATAATATATTGCTAAACAGCAGCATTTCTTTTATTTTAATTTGTTTTAATATTTGACTAAATTTTATTTGGTTAATATCCAGGTACATTTCCAACAAATTTTACTTTAAAATATTTTAAGGCAGCAGTATTTGTATATAAACCTTTATCACAAATATATAATGACTACAGTGGTAATACAATAGGAAGCAGGAAAATCATCTTTATTCCTTTTATATTTCCTATAAAATTAGGTCACAACCTTACCTTTTATCAATAGTGTCTCACGGGTTTTGTGAAATGGCAGTATTTCTTACTGTTATAAGACCACTTATTAACATTATTAACAAGGAAAAATGTTTTGGAAAGAAAAAACTTAAAGAACTGTAAAGAAAAAAATAATTGATCCAAATCAAGAAGCAATATTAAATATCCAATTACAAACTTTGAGTAAACCCAAGAAAAGTGAGACTCAGAGAAAATTACCGATAGATCACCTTAGTAGCCACTCATGTAAATGAATCCTGCTGTCTTCTCCACATCCATTTTATTACACATGTACATATTGATAAGCTTTTATTAATCCCTAAACTCTTAATATTTATGAATTTTTACAAATGATTTCACCAATTTGAATGCAAGATGTATTCTTGATAAATCTTATATGATAGCATGCTTCAACTATAAAGTAAGATTTATTCAGATAGATAGCTATCTTCAAACTTTGACAGCCTGTTATAACTTATTTGTGGGATCTCCCATATTATTTTGATTTAATCCAAATAAACTTTTTTATCACTCATAATAACCAACCCTTTAAATAAACTTTAAAATTATAAAATTTTAAAACTTTTTTAAACTACTAATTTAAATTATACATTACATGATAAAGTTTTATAAATAATAAAAGTATTTCTTCCCAGTTTAAATACGCACCAGTGCATATCTGAACAAACATCAAGGATCACAAGCTTCAAGAAACAGACAAAATGCTTTCAAGCTCATTAGCCGCTTAAGAAAACTAATTAAATCAGAGTTAATATTTTTGTTTGTTTGTTTGCTTACAGGACATACCCAGCTCAGGGCTTATTCCTGGTTCTGTACTGTTGAATCAAATCTTGGCCTTCATGTATACAGCAAGCACACAGCCTAGTGACATGCCTCTCTGGTTGGGCCTGACAAAGAGTTTTACCTTGAACGTAACAGAGATTTTCTCTAGTACAAGACCCAATGAAGACAAGCTTGTATATGGCGTTGGAAGGTCTTGCTTATTTTTTACTTTCCTGGAGCTTGAATAAGGTAATATACCTTGAAAAATGTTTGTTTTCAGGGGCCAGAGCGTTAGTCCAGCTAAGGTAGGGTGTTTGCCTTGCACACGACCCAGGTGGGTTCAATCCCCGGCACCCCATAAGGTCCCCTGAGCACCGCCAGGAGTAATTCCTGAGTGCAGAGTCAGGAGTAACCCCTGAACCTTGCCAGGAGTGACCCAAAAAGCAGTAGTTAGGTAGGTAGGTAGGTAGGTAGGGAGGGAGGGAGGGAGGGAGGGAGGGAGGGAGGGAAGGAGGGAGGGAGGTAGGTAGGTAGGTAGGTAGGTAAGCAGACGAATGAATGAACAAACAAATAAATAAACAAATACATAGATAAGTAAATAAATAAATAAAATCATATAAAAATGTTTTCTTTGGTTCTAAGTAGGATGATGCTCGGTTCAACACTGCAAGGGGCACTAAATCAAATGTCTAAAAGAGATGGACTAGTGGTATATCTGTGGTATATATGGAGTGAAAACCTAGGCTAGTAAAAGTGATGATCAGGGACAGAGATACAGTACAGGGGATAAGGCAAGCGGCAACTTGCCTGGTTCAATCCCCAGCATCACATAAGATCTCCCAAGCACCATCAGGAGTGATCACGGAGCACAGAGTCTGGAATAAGGCATGAATCCAAAAACCCCACTCCCACCAAAAATAAGCAGTGTTCAACTGAATATTTATGACCAAGAAAATGCTTACTTTGTAGCGACAACTCAGACAAGTACAAGTATAATATCTAAAACATATAGAGAATGAATATGGAATAAAATATTCTTTAAAACATTTACACTGCTTAATTTGAAGTAACATAGTATTATCTTTTGTAACTGTCTTTTTACCATGACCACATGTACTTGGCTTTAAAATACACATCTTTCATTCTATTTTATATATTTGACTTTAAACAACAAATCTTTGCTCAAATCTATAAGTCTACCAAAACTCCAATCACATAAAACCCATTCAACTTTATTGAATCCCAAAGCCTATGTTTATGGCATATTTATGTTTCATATTAATATTTATACACACAAGTTCATGCATTGCTTCTATGCTTATGATACAGGGAAAAGATGCAATCATTTCTATTCCTGTTTTGTTTTAGGTACAACCTTATAAAATGCTAGACAAACACGCTGCCTTGACACTGAAAAAGAACGGCCCATTCAAGGCCACAAACAGCATTTATATGTGCTAGCAATATTAGGAAGAGGGGGGCTCACTGGCTGCAACACCTGCCTCGCAAGCATGATACTGTGAGTTTGATCCCTAGTGTGACCCCAATGCCACAACACAGTGAGACCACACCTGAGGTCTGTGACCCCCTTGCATGGCTGGCAATTACAAAGAAATGTAGGGGCTAGAAAGACAGTACAGTCTTGGGGCTGTGTTAGGCAGGTTTGATCCCCGGCACCACGTTTAAACTCCCCAAGCCCCACCAGGAATGAACCCTAAGCAGAGAGTCAGAAGCAAGCCCTGAGAAACGCCCGAATGTGGCCCAACGAAAGCAAAACAATCAAACAAAAAGTATACCTGCACCTTGGTCAGGTTTTCAGTCTGTGGTGAACACAGGTGCGGGGGCCACAACCAAAAGCCTGCAGTCCCTGGCATGCAGCACAACCGAGCCAGCATGAGAGTCCCCAGCTACAAAGGGAGGGAAAGGGGGAAAGAATACTCAGTATTCTATTAGAGAAAGCAAGAAAAACATGATGAAGCATACAAGCTTGATCTTAAGGCAAAGACTGTCAAGGAAAGAGGAAGTTAAGTAAAATGTCGAAAAGCCAATAATAGCGTTTAGGTCTCTTTAGGCCAAAAGATGGTAACTAAAACTATTTCATAGATATGACTGGTGAGATTACTGTTCATATAAAGGAAATGAGGCAACTATTTTCTCAGGATAACTACAGACATTTTTAAATAGCAAAACTTAATAACATTCTTAAAAGAATCAGAATGGTACAAGAAATAATAGAGAAGTGAAACTGTAACTAAAATGAAGATAATTTATTTCTTCTTTATTTGTTATGTATTTACCAAACAGTCTTAAGTCATACAAGAAAATATCAAGTGTTTTCTGAAGTCTCAAGGTTTTTAACATAAAACATAAATATTAATAAAAACACATCAAAGACTAAAACTTTAAATAAACTTATCTTTAAAGTATATATTGAAAATATAGTAGACAATCACTATCCTAAGTGAAGTATAAAAAGAACATTTCGATAAAGAACCTGCCATGGAGGTGGGCTGGGGGAGGGGGGGGAACTGGGTAGTTGGTGGTGGGAGATGGGCACTGGTGGAGGGATGGGTGCTGGAACACTGTATGACCAAAACCCAAATATGAACTTTTTAACTGTATATCTTTGTAATTGTATATCTCACAGTGGTATAATAAAATACGTTAAAAAAAAAAAAAAAGAACATTTCGGGGCCAGAGAGATAGCCCAGTGGGTAGGGTGTTTGCCTTTGCAGGCGGCGGCTTGTGCCACCCTGGTTCGATCCCCAGCATCCCATACGGTCCCCGAGCACCGCCAGGAGTAATTCCTGAGTGCAGAGCCAGGAGAAACCCCTGAGCATTGCTGGGTGTGACCCAAAAAAGCAAAATAATAATAATAATAATAATAATAATAAAAATTAAAAGAACATTTCAGGGACTGGAGACAGAACTCAGCATTCGGGTAACTTTGCATGTGCTGGAACCAGAGTTCAACCCCCAGCACCATAAGGTGCTCTGAGCATTAGTGGTGTGGCCCTGGGGCCGCGACACTGCCAGGGTAACCCTGGCATATCCTTGGTTGCCGCAAGCAGCTCCACACCCTTGGGCCCTAGCACTGACCCTGTAGGCTACTTGGCACGTATTGTAGGGAATGCGTCCTGACCCCAGCACACTGCTTGGAGCAACGCCCCCAAAAAATAAGATTAGAAAGCTTTTAAAAAGATGTTTATTATACCACCGTGAGATAAACAATTACAAAATGGTTCATGATTAGGTTTCAGTCATACAGTGTTCCGCACCCATCCCTCCACCAGTGCACATCTCCCACCTCCAATGTCCCCTGACTCCCCAGCCTGCCTCTAGGGCAGGCACGCTGCCCTCTTCTCATAATGGAAAACTTCTACAGACTATTTAGAGCAACTTCTGAAAATTTTGAGGTGAAATGAAATTTGCTTTATATGTTATGGGTGTGTGTGTGCATATGAGTGTGTGTGTGTGTGTGTGTGATGTATTCTTCACAGTGGATGAAAATCAGCACATTAATTAATGTAATGAAGCATATATAGCATATGAAAATTATTTTAACTATTGCAACATGTATATTTTCTTTTCAATCCAAAATTTTAGTGGGATCTGAGAGAGTGTAGTGAGTATAGTGAAGTAAGTATAGTGAGTATAGAGAAAGTGTAGTGAGTATAGTGAGTATAGTGTAGAAGTGATATAGGTGAGTATAGTGAGTATAGAGTATGGTGAATATAGTGATAGTACAATGAGTATAGAGAGAGTGTAGTGAGTATAGTGAGAGTATAGTATAGTGAATATGGTGAGTATAGTGAGAGTATAGTGAGTATAGAGTATGGTGAGTATAGTGATAGTACAATGAGTATAGAGAAAGTGTAGTGAGTATAGTGAGAGCATAGTGAGTATAATGAGAGTATAGTGAGTATAGAGAGAGTATAGTGAGTACAGAGAGAGTATAGTAAGTATAGAGAGAGATAGTGAGTAAGGTGTCTGCTTAGTGCACGACAGACTCAGATTGGATCACAGGCACTCCTGAACACTGCAAGGTGTGACCTGAAACCCAAAAGGAAACAAATGTTTTAACTGAAGTAACAAGATTTATAACATTGACGTTTCAATACTATTGCACCACACCCACCAACAAAGCACCAATGTCCCCACCCTGCCACTAACCCTAGGTCAGCTCTTGCCACATTCCCTCCCCAGCCCTTTGGCGCTGTGCTCTCTCTTAGAGAGAGATTAGAATATATATAATATATACATTTACAGACACTTTTATGTATTTTATATATATATCTCATCTCTAGGACCTAAACATAATTAAACATGTATGACACAGCAACACCAATGAGAGGCAGATGAATGCTATTTAATGATATTAAGAAATTATGGTGCTTTTAGGATTATAAAATGGGTTCAGGATAATCACTACTAAGAATTTCTCAACAGTGCACACCACAAACCTCATCCCGATTGAATACAAAGTGCCAATGCAAAACTAGCTGTTTGCAAAACAGTGAGAAAAGCCCTCTCAGATAGAAGAGAAAACGCAAGTTCTGCCAACAGACTGTCAGTCACTTGCTACAAGTTCACGGCTGCCCTTAGCCTCAGCTTCCAAATCGAAGGCAATAGTATCACCTACCTCACACAGTTTTGTACAGAGATTCATTTTTAAAATGCACTGTGCCTACCTAACGCACTTTACTCTTTCATTCAACTAATGTTAGTTAAGCTCTAAAGTCAGGTGTCGTTACAAATAATACAGTAAATCAGTTAACAAAACAAAAATGTCTACCTTCTACAAGCTTACCTTCTAGCCCTGATTATTTAATCTTGTCTTCAGCACAATGATGGCTATTTTAGAGTAAACACAACAGCCTCAAGCAGTTCAAAATGCCCAATTCCACTACAACAAAATCTCACACAATAGTAATTTACGGAAATAGAAAGTTGGAAAGGGAAAATAGAGTAAGCTTCCCAGAAGATAGCATTTAAAAGAGTCTTAGGAAATGTCTAGAATAACAGTGGAGATTTGCAGAGTTTATTTTACTTATTTATTAATATTATTAGCAACTTTACTTGTATGAGGTTAAAAACTAAAATCAAGAGCCAGAACAACAAGTGAGTAGGGCATTTGCCTCAACACGCCCCACCCAGATTCCATCCCTGGAATCCCCATATGGTACCCCGAGTCCACCAGGAATGATTGCTGAGCATAGGGAGCCAGCAGTAAGCCCTGAATGCTGGGTGTCGCCAAGAAAAAAAAAAACACTAAAACAAGTCGAGAGTTCATTATGAGTGAATAAGTCAACTCACAATTGTACTCTAGATCTATGCAAAAGGATACCTCTGAGTAATAAAAAAAACTGGTAAAAATAATATTAGAGATTTGCAGGTGTTAAAAGACATACTATGAATAAGGGAAGGGAGAATGAAAACCCAAGTCCACGGAGTAACACCGAGACATTAAGAAGTGGTGGCAAATTAAGTCGGGAATTTCTATGCAAACCAGGTGCAATCCCTGACCTACTAAGACATGAAACCACTGAAGATACCTGAAGGATGTAACCAGATATGAACATTCAAATGATTGGGGTGGGGGCAAACATCACAAGGGAGCAGAAACGGGAGGGAGACTAGTCTGGAAAAACTGAGTGAGGTGCTTCAGCGCAGAATTTGCCAGTTACCTAGCAAGGGAAGGGTCATTAGAGACTTCCACAAGCATCCCCTGAGTGTGCCTCTGGGCGCACCCACAGTGCCACAACAACCTGGCAGGACCCAGACTCTCTCGGGCCCCACTCGGTGTGCAGCCTTCTTGCCTGGCTTCACTTAGTCCTGCTCTGTTAAAAACACCAGACCCTTAGTACTTTCTGCCCATTCAGCCACACATTCCTCCCATCACCCATCCATCCGGATGAGAGCCAAATCAAACAGAATTGTGTGACAAATAGGGTACTGGAACCACTTACCTCCCTCTTTGGTAATGGTTCAAATAAAATGTGGCCACCTGGGAATCAACCACAAGTGTGTGGGAGTCAGAGGTTAGGTAAGACAGAGAAGCAACAGTGTGCTATTAATCGTTGGGATTAATGCTTTTAATGAGCACTGAATACAGGCAAAGGGATACACAGGATCACCTCTAAAGGTATGTATTGCAAACCACAATGTGGAAGAGAAAGAGAGAGAGAGAGAGAGAGAGAGAGAGAGAGAGAGAGAGAAGAGAAGAGATAAAGAACCTCGCCATAAAGGCAGGCTGGGGGAGGGGGAGGAATTGGGGACATTGGTGGTGGGAAATGGGCACTCGTGGAGGGATGGGTGCTGGAACACTGTGTGACCGAAACCCAAACATGAACATCTTTTCAACTGTATATCTCATGGTGGTATGATAAAATGAAATAAAATAAAATAAAGAATCAAATGGAACTACTAACTTAAAAAAGGTGGCCACCTGGGATGAACGCCTTGACGACTAGTATGATTTACTCTTCAATATCCCTTGCCCCATTAAAAGCGCTTCACTGTTTTGTTCAATCAGTACTGAGTTTGATAATCATTCATTTTAATCACTAATAAAATTGATAAAATCTTCTATTTTGAAGACGGCTGCTGGTTCGGGTGGTCTAAAGGGACATAATGGTAGAAATGCCAACTTGATGGCTAGAAGGGAGGTCAGAGGAGAATCTTTGTGATGAAAACTTCTGAGAACAATTCCACAAGGAAGGGCCTTAGTGAGGAGGGAAGAAAAGTATCATTAAACTATTTAAGTAGCACTCGCAAGCTATCATTAGAATCTGTAAGAGCTTAAAAATAGTGCTAAGTAATTTTGAGTACCAACAATTGAGGAAAGAAACTTACAATTTTTAACAATTCCATACTGACATCACCTTCGTTCTTATAACCAAGATGCATGACAAGGGACCCAACCCGCAATTACTACACTTAAAAATGTGTCTGACAAAGAGTCAGGGAAGTTCGGGTCATGTGGAGGCATGGGGTCAGGATCGAGAAAGGGGACAATCTATGCCTGAAGCAATGTTGCAAACAACTTTTAAATCATGCTACTGAAATGAATTTTTTAAAGATAAAAATTGTTAATCTCTATCCTGTATAAAGAAAAGAAATTTTCTACACTTATTTTTTGCTAGCAGAAGTACCATTATACTCATTCTTCAATAACTATGACTTAAATTAATAAGTAGGTGTCAGAAAAATGATTTAGGAGTATTTCAGTAAGGCCTATCAGCTTGAGAGCCCAGAAGACGTGATCCAGGTAAAGAAAAGGGAGTAACATTGGAATCAAGCCAACACGGCTCTTCCACACAGTCACGGGGCAGAAGAGTGAATGTCACATGCATAAGTTTTCTCTGTGACTTCTCTCTCACAGTCCAAGGGGCTCACCAGCAAACCGCATTTGGAAATAACGACACCTGTGACAGAATGACACCCAAGTGGGGCACACGGAGGTTTGTGAAAAGCAGAGAAAGATACGATGTACAGTCATTCCAGGATGAATTGCTTTGTGAGGATATAGACATTTCCCCCTATACAAAAACATAGTCCCCAGCGAAATATTAGAAACTAAAGAGTAATCACTGTCTTCCCATTCATCATCGATTTGCCGAGTGGGCACCGAGTAATATGATGAGGAAAAAAAGAGAAACCCCCAATAGCCCACCACCCATACTTAAGTATGGACTATTAATATTTGACTTCTTCTCTATCCCTAAAATAAGTTCTGTGAATAGGATGGAATTTTTTTCAAGTAGGCTCATTTTGTAACTTATCTTTTCATATCATTAGTCTTCCTAACAACTTCATGGATTTTAATTTGCTTGCCGAGGTGCTAATAGGATGTATAAAAAATATGGTAATGTACTTCTACACTAAGCACTATTCCATTATTAGATTAATATCCTTCTGCTCCCAACTTCAGATATTCAGTTATTTTCTACTTTAATGACCTTTTTTTTTTTTTCATCTGAATCAGTGTTATAGGGGTTTTCATCTACCTCTTAGATTTTTATAGTTATCTTTTGAAAAGGCATGCTAATATGAAGAGCTTAGAGGCCAGGAAATAGCCTCGCGTGCTTGAGGGCACATGCATTGCATATGCTGAGATGTGAGTTCAGACTCGGTACCACAGAGCAGCCTTACCATCACCGGGTGTGCCCCAACGGCCACAAGCAACACGAGGTAGCCCCGGTGATGGCCAACACCAAAGGCCTGAGCAGCTCCACAGATCTACATCTTACGGCCCTTTTGCGTTTATCCTTTTTTGTTTCCAGACCCCAAACCTATTGGCCAGTGTCACCTGAAGTAGGCACCAGGCTTCCTCCATAAGGCTTGGGAGCTCCCCAAACAATAAGAGCTTAGATAGAGTTTGTGTTCTAATTTTGCTGGTGGTGTTTCCTTGCAATGTTTTTACATAACATCAGTTTTGTAATTTAAAACATGATAGTTGTGGAAGATTTGAGAATAATGGGAAATATTAGTAGAAAAACTAAAGGCTGCAAATCTACAACTTAAAAATTCATTTTTTGTTTTCTGCTATGAACAAAACAATGCTCATGAAAAATGAACTGGTTCCAGAGGCCCCATTCACTCTCAATGGAACAAACATCTCTGAATGCAGCAGTTATGTGTACCTAGTTCAAGAAGTCAACATGATGAACGACCTAAAACCTGAGCTGCGCAGGAGGAAGAGAGCGGCATGGAATGCCTTCAAAAGCATGAAAGAAATAGCTAAAAGAACAAAGAACCTCCGGCTCCGGGCACATCTCTTCGACTTCACCGTTCTCCCTGCATTAACATACGCCTCAGAGACCTGGGCCCTACGAAGCAGGATGAGAATACTATTCAGGTCTCCCAGAAAGGCATCAAAAGAGCTATGCTTGGAATATCACGCCTCACTCAAGTGAAAGAAGGAATTTGGAGTTCTGACCTCCGTCGCTATTCCAGAATCTGGTACGCTGTCTCATTTGCCAAGGCATCGAAAATCAGATGGGCTGGACATGTAATGCGATTTGGAGACAACCGCTGGACTAGAGCCGTTACCGACTGGATCCCACGGGATGTCAAAAGATCACATGGCCGCCCACCTACAAGATGGTCAGACTTCTTCGTCAAGACCCTGAAAGAACGTTTGAGGCTCTTATATTCCTGAATCAACCAGATGCCATTGGGCTGCACTGGCACGTGATAGGGTCAAATGGAAATGTTACTGGCGCCCACTGGAGGAAATCGATGAACAATGGGATGTCTAGCGATCTAGTGATCTAGTGATCTAGTGATCTAGTGCTATGTGCTATCCCTGTGGCTACAACCACTGATACACCCAGAAATACAAATTTAATTCACTGACATTCAGTGCCTGCGGATTTAAAACAAAGATCAATCTATAGTAAACACTGAGTATTAATTGAGTAAATGATAGCATTTATACTTTTCTTGAAAAGTTTTTTTGTACATTCAAGAGAGTATAGTATTAAATCTTGCTTTTTTTTCTCTTACTACAATGCATCTTTTAAGTTTCTTCAAAAATATTTCAGAAACCATTATCTAAATGCATGTATATATTATATTAATTCATTTAAATATTCTGTCATTGCAGGCTTAACTATCTCACTTTGAGACATTAGAAATAACACAATAAAGCACAGCTTTATAAATCTATGTACTTCAGATGATTTTCTTAGGATATATTTTGAGGTCCAGAATCATGTCAAAGGTCAAGGTCAAGGTCATGAACATTCACAGATGCTAATGCATATTCTCATATTATCACCTCAAATAGTTTCATGAATAGAAACTTTATGCCTTGGGCAGCATAAAGACAATATTCTATTAGGGGCGCAGGAGTCAGTTCCAAAGGGCCACAGCACATACATACAGGCAGGAGCCAGGACTCGATCCTGGCCCTTTCATGTGTCTGCTCACCAAGGGAGTAACCCACACCACCAGCAAGCACCACTGGGTGTGGCCCCAAAGCAAACAAAACACCAAAAAACCAAACAAACAATAGATTTCATTAAGGCCACAACTCTTGTGAAATTACTATCACAATTATTTCTTACACTAATAATGACAGTTTCATGAAAAGTATTTTTTCTATGGCTAAAATTATTTTCTTTTTTTCTTTGCTCTTGGGGTCACACCCGGCAATCCTCAGGGGTTACTCCTGGCTCTGCACTCAGGAATTACTCCTGGAGGTCCTGGGGGACCATATGGGATGCTGGGGACCAAACCTGGGTTGGCCATATGCAAGGCAAATGCTGTACCCACTGTGCTGTCGATCTGGCCCCTAAAATGATTTCTGAGTCAAATAAATGCAGCTAGCATCGAGAAAGTAATATTTTCAAGATAAGGCACTCACAATAAACTTCTTAGTGATAAGGAAAGCAGTTTAACTGTTAACTATTGACTACTGACCATCCAGATACATATTATTCCTAGCACTAAAAAAGTTTGTAATTGACTTCACTGGGATTAATTTCAGGGTTCAGAGGTTTGTGGGTGAGAGTGCAGGCTTTACCCCTGTGAGCTCTGAGCTTGGAGTTTGAAACTCAGTATTGTATAGTACGTCAATCACTGGAAGTCAGAGCTAGCCTCTCAGCACCTTCAGATGTGGCCTCAAAGCAAAGACTATGTTCCCCTAGATCAAACACTGAGATGGATAATGAAGACACAAATATGCCAAAGATGTTTTACATTTGAAAACATTTTTTGAATTTACATCATGCCTGGCAATGCTGAAGAGTTTCTCTTGGTAAGGGGGTCTTCCAGTCGGGAAGGTCCTGACCATGCACTGTCGGGAATGAACCTGAGCCCCTTGTTTGCAAAGCACGAGCTCTCACCATTGCAACTATCTTCCCAGACCTCCACTTAATTTTTCAAAACAGATTCTAGGAAGTACATTTGTCTTGCAATTGCGACATCTCTGTGCTATTACAAATTATAATCAAATTCTGGGCATTTTCCCTTTACTGACAGGACCAAAATAAACGACATATGACTTAATTTCTATTTAGTCACTAATTGTATTGAAAAATTCAGTTCATGCTCCGCAATGGGGAGCAATCCTGAAATACTGTTAGAAACACCTGGATTCCTCATTGATTGTATAAAAATTACCAATATAAAATTAGTAACTGCAATCTTATTTTCCAACCCCCTAAAACTTTCTAAATGTTTTCAATTGTTTTTCCACATGCATGGTGCATCTCGATTTTTTAAAAACTACCTTAATGTAGATACGTTATATTTATTTACACAAATATAAATATGAAAATGGGAAGGAAGAGAAGAGAAAAGAGAGAGAGGAGGGGAGGGGAGGGAGGGGGGGAGGGAGGGGAGGGAAGGAGAGGAAAGGAGAGAGGAGGGAAGGAGAGGGAGGGGAGGGGATGGGAGGGAGGGGAGGGGGGAGGGGAGGAGAGGAGAGGGAGGGAGAGAGGAAAGGAGAGGGAAGGGGAGGGGAGGGGGAGGGGAGGAGAGGGAGGGGAGGGGAGAGAGGAGGAGGAGAGGAGAGGAGGGAGGGAGGAGAGGAGAGGAGAGGAGAGGAGAGGAGAGGAGAGGAGAGGAGAGGAGGAGAGAGAGGAGAGGAGAGGAGAGGAGAGGAGAGGAGAGGAGAGGAGGAGAGGAGAGGAGAGAGGGAGATACCTATTACCCTCTGGGGTAGATGAGACTGAAGCTAAAGTGAAGCCTTACCTAAAAGTGTACTTGGTTACATATTCACTCTTGAGTCAGCAGGATTTTTAATATAGAGCTTTTCAGAGACATGTGATCAAAGCCCAATAACGTGAAGATTTTTTGCAGCTCCAGTCTCTGATTCAGTTATATGCTGGAGGAGACCCCTGACTTTCATGCTCCGTCTTTCAGAGTTGATTGAGTCAGCGGCTTGCTCTCAGACGGTAAAATTAATTTTCTCCTTGCAAAGGAGAAAAGCAAGTGTAAAGAGCAAGCAAGAAGAAACGTGGGCCCTATTTCCACCAGACTTTAGACTCCCGAGTTAGAGGTCCTGACGGTTAGGACAGCGCGCCTCCTTTGGAAGGGAAGCAGCCCCAAGCCACCGCAAAGGCCAGCTCCACGCTCCACGTGCAGCACGAAGGACGCCCCAGCAAGTCGTGGAGAGGGAGTCTACGGCGGAGCGCGGACTTTGGGCAGCACTCCTACGTCTGAGGAGGCGCCAACACACCCAGAGGCTGTTTCCTTTTCAAAAAATCAACTCGTGGAAGAGTCACTGGGTTGAATTTTTAACACCCAGACCTTTGAGACAGAGTCCAAATGTCTTTAAATAGCTCCATGTGGCAAGGAGCTGACCAGAGAGATGTGTCTGCTATGTGCAATTTACCATTTTTCACCAAACTAAACTGTTTTTCCCCCAGGTCTAAATCTCAAAGAATTTCCCTTTCGAAATCCAGAGACTGAAAAATGGCATGATCGCTCCTCTTAAAGTTCCGAGCCATCCTAAACTCTAGTTTCGAAGCACTTCCACATGGGGGGGTCTGAGCACATTGGGTGGGGGTGCAGAGAAGGAAGCGGGGAGGTAGGGAGAGGCGGAGAAGACACAGAAAAGGAAAGCGGGTAGTGAAAAGGAAGCGCAGCACGCAGCCCGAGCGTTTGCTGCCTTGCCCTTACCTATTGCGGCCCGGGCAGCGCACATCACCGCATGATGATCGCGGGTCCCAGGGTTCAAGGAAAAAGATCTGAATGCAAATCCAGAATGGGGGTGGGGGGAGGGGCTATGCTCTTCGGCCAGCCATTTATTTGCCTTTGGAAAAATATCTAAATCACAATCGCTTCTCAGCTTCCGAACTCAGCAGCCACAGCCGGCGCCCGTGCCCGGGCAGCGCCGGCGAACCTCCCCCTGGCGCTCCTCCTCCCCTCGCCGCTGGACTCCAGGAAGGCGTCAGTTTCCGCCAACAGCCAATCGCCTGCCGCCCCGCCTCTGGTGACGTCAGTGGGCGGGGCCTTGCAGCTGCCTGCTCCCGGCTCCAGCTGTGCGGCCGAGCTGTCATTCTTCCCTGCGCAGCTGCCCCAGTGGCCCGAGCCCTGAGAGGTCCCACCTCTGGCTGTGCACGTTACAATTCAGATTGCCCGGCGGTCCAGGGTTTAGTTCATGCTTATTTTGCTAAAATTCTACTTAACGGTGCACTCATTTATCTAGATTTGAAATGCTTGGCTTTTAGTTTTCTTTCCCAGACCCAAATCTTTAATGTTATGGTAAAACTAGAAAAGAAAAACTCTTAGGACATAATTCCGACCCTAACCTTTGTGCTACTGCATTTCCTATTTCCTCCCTCCTTCAGTCTCTTTGTTCCTGCACCTGCCGAGCTCATTCGGTATAACGCGGTTTTGACTGTACATCCGCCAGACCGTTGGTTATAAAGCACTTAGCTTTGGCTCCTAACTAAATTCTATCAACTTGTCTGGTCTCCCAGAACTTTTGGCCAACTAAGTGCTCTGAAAATAGGACAGGGTATTTAGAGGAAGTTGACCCACCGGTGGCAATCTTTCAGACAAAAAAGTAATAACCATTGGCTGCTTTAAAAAAATTAGAATTAAAAAAGTAAAGGTCAAAACCTCCAGAAAGCTCCAATTTGGGGGCTCCTACTTCCATTTTCTAGAATGTGTTGCTGAACTGGAGAAATTTTTTCATGCAAACCTTTTTCTCTCCGCAGAGCTCACCAGGACAGGCACGCGGGGGGCGGGTCACACCCTGGGTCAGGCCTACTGGAGAGGCCAGACAAGTTCCCGCACCCCAACCAGGACCAACAAGTTCTGGGTGTGGCTTCCTGAGCTCCTGTCAGATTTGGAAACGACCTTCAGCATGTTAAGGGCAAACTGGAGCTTTGCACTATCCTGGGCAGAATCGTGGTCCAGGCAGCGATCACAGCTAGGGTTGATTGGCGTGGCCCGGTAGCAATCCTGTGACTCTCCCGCACGAAACCGCATTTTCTGTGTGGGACCAACCTTCTGGAGCAGACTTTAGCTCGCAGACTGTCATCCCTGTTTCCTTCACTCAGCACCAATGAGGTCATCTCTGTGGAGGGCTTTCTGAGGACTCATACCAGGACAACTGAGACAGGCATCTGGTATTTGCAGCTTGTTTGCATTGTTTGAATCAGTGGTTCCAACCAGCTACAATTTAGAGTCAACTGGGGAAGCTTGATGCCAAGGCCCCACCCAGGGCAATTAAACTGGAATCTCTTCGGGTGGAAGATTTATTTTTCTTTATCTCTTTTCTTTTTATCCCTGTCCCTCCCATCCCTTTTCCTTTCTTTCCCCCTTTTCTATTTTCTCTTTCTCTTTCACTTTACATTTTCCTTTCCCTCTTTTGCTTTCTTACCTGCTTTCTTCTCTTTTTCTTCCCCTTTTCTCTTTTCTTCCTTATTTTTCTCCTTTCTTTGCCTTTATTATCCCTCCCTCCTCTTCCTTCCTTTCTTCCTTCCTTCCTTCCTTCCTCTCCTTCCTCCTCCCTCCCTTCCTCCCTCCCTCCCTCCCTCCCTCTCTCTTCCTTCCTTCCTTCCTTCCTCCCTTCCTCCTCCTCCCTTCCTCCCTCCCTCCCTCCCTCCCTCCCTCCCTCCCTCTCCCTCCCTTCCTTCCTTCCTTCCTTCCTTCCTTCCTTCCTTCCTTCCTTCCTTCCTTCCTTCCTTCCTTCCTTCCCTCCCCCAAGTGACTCAAACCTGCAACAAGGATTGAGACTATTTGCCTAAGTCTTAAATTATCGTCTTCAAAGTAACTTTTACGTTTACATAAAGTAGTAGCAGAATAATGTGAAGCATTTTGTAGTGAAACGTATACATATTCTGCATATAAGTACACACCAAAAAATGCTTCCTCAGAGAGAAAGAATGAGAGTGAGGAGACATTATTTTCTTTGCATTTATATCATTTAACTGAATAAAAGAATCTTGAAACTATCATGATTTAACTATTTCTAATCAAATGTTTAAAACTAATACTGAGCACTGCTTGGAAGGTCCAAAAGAAAACTGAACATTGTCCTTGCAAAAAGCATATATTAAAGTGGACTTAATGCATTTGTTTATGCAAATGTTACTCTAATTAACTTTTCTCTTAAGAATTTTTATTTTTTCAAATGCACAATGTTAAACAAAACTGATTTTTTCAAAAATATAAGTATTAATTCATAATACAAAATGTAAGTATTAATTCATACATACATTACTAAATGGAAATATATGTTCTTGTAGGTTTATCACTATATTCATTTTATTTACCTATCTTCTTTGAAGCTTATCAAAACGGGATCCAGAGCAATAATACAGAAGGCAGGACTCTTGTCTTGCACATAACTGACCTGGGTTTGGTCCCCTTCACCATATATGGTTCCCCAAGCCCTCCAGGGGTCATCCCGGGAGCAAAGCCATAAGTCAGTCCTGAACTCCTCCATGTGTGGCCTGAAAAAAACAACAACAACAACAACACAATACCAAATATTCAAAGTATAGGATATAGATGTGAGGAAATGTCATTTTTTTCTAATAGGGAAATCATTTAAATTAGTTGTAATTATTTTTTTTCTTTTGGGTCACACCCGCAATGCTCAGGGGTTTCTCCTGGCTATGCACTCAGGAATTACTCCTAGTGGTGGTCAGGGGACCATATGGGATGCCGGGATCGAACCCGGCTGGCACAGGCTGGCCCTGTGCAAAGCAAAACACCCTACCCACTGGGCTATCGGTCCGGCCCAATTGTGTAATTATTTTCTTCTTGCAAATACCCTCACAATTATGGTCAATAAGAAACAAATGGTATAACTGTCAAATACACAGATTTGATTAGACTTTGAATCTTAGAAAAAATTAAATATGTTGGATGCCAACTTAAGTCCTGTACACAAAATGAGTCAATAATATTTATCTCTGTGTTGCTGGAGTGATCCCAAGCCATGTAGCTGTGTCCATGCGTAAAGCAAATAAAAGACATTTAATGTGGTAATTATCAATTCACTGACTTCCAGTTTCCTCTTTCTTCTTAAATATATTAAAAATTAGCCTGGCAATGCAGAGTGATCATTTATCCCAGAACATTTTAATAAAAGAGAAAGCATGGTTCTGTGACAAATGATACTTCTTATCCAGTTTTGTATGAACATGAAACATTTATTCCCCCAGTTTCTTGTTTTTAGCACATTACACATCAAACAATGTTTTCTTTGTTTGCCTCAAAGTGTTTGACATAGATAATGCTTCCTTAAATGACACAACAGTGATTTTTCATGATTCATGATCAATCACTCCTTTTTTTTAGTACTTATCTTATTTAAAGGGTGTGTCTGGACACAGAAGCATATTTCCCAGGATCAACTTTCTGACTAAGTTTTGGACCCCAAAAAAAAAAAAAAAAAATAAGAGAAAAGAAAAAGAGGTCAATACCTCAAGCAATTACAAAAAAACACAAAAACAAAGCCACTTGTATCTGGTGGCTGAGTCCCAGCTTTCATCATCGCTTTCACTTCTGGTGTTTTGTTTTGTGACTACTCCTGGGCCAGTGTTGGGCTGGGGGCTAGGTGGGTCCTTCTCCCTATTAATGCTTGGGGGTCCTGCCTGCTGGTGCGCTGGGAACTCTGTGGTGCAAGGGATCAAACCTGTGACTCCCACAGGGAAAGCTTCCCTTCAGTCCTTTCAGCCATCTCCCCAGACCTGTTTTCTTCTCTTAATATTTACTGAACCCCAACAAAGCATTTCTGTGCTAGCACCATTCTAAGTAGTTTGCATCAGTTGTATGATGCCAGTCTTCACTCTAAAGAAATATATCTGAGACAAATACTGCACAACGTGTCAAGGTGTCACAGCTACATAGGTGAAAGAGCCAGGATATGGAAATGACCTTCTTAGGCCTACCTTCTATTAGGATGGCGTTTGTAAAATGATTTTTGCAGGGAAAACACTCTATGACTAAAATTGCATTGCTGATAATTGAAATTCTGTACTTTTTAGAAATCGTGATCTGTATACATCATTATTGCTAATTGTAAATGTAGGCCTTAATTCTATATGTGTGTTTCTTAAAAGAGGAATTATAGGCTGGTGGATGGCTCAAAAGGTAGAGACTATTCTTTCCCGTTCTAGCCCTGGTCCGTCACCCCAGTAGTGCCTCACAAGAAGACAGATGATCCCCCCGCCCCACTTCATGAGGGCCGCCATTTTCCACATCCAGACTCCCTCCTCCTCAGAACTCCACCTAGCAGAAGAGCTGATCATAGCCCGGCTCATCGAAACCCACCATGCAGCAGTCTTTTCAAGTCCAGCCCAGGCATGCTGATCCAGAGACACACAGACATGGGGCAGAGCGCTACCGGCTCTTCCTGTGCCCAGCCAATCACGAGGGAGCCCCGGAGGGATGGTGGATTTTAGCCCTGGCCCGCCACCTCAGCAGAGCCTCGCAAGAAGCCAGACGATTCCCCCCACTCCATGAGGGCCGCCATTTTCCACATCTGGACTCCCCCTCGTCAGAACTCTACCCAGCAGAAGAGCTGATTACAGCCCCCTTGCGCAGCCGCTTGCGGCTGAGCAATTCATTAATAAATGCTGGAGATCAGAGGTGACTACAAGAGTATGCTACCCGCATGGCAGAGCCTGGCAAGCTACCCATGTTGTATTTGATATGCCAAATCACTATCACTATCACTATCTTCCCGTTCATCATCGATTTGCTTGAACGGGCACTGTAACATCTCCATATGTCCTGTCTCATGCGCAGTAGAGCCCAAAGGGCATCTGCTTGCTCCAGGAACATAAAAGAGCCTCAAACCATTCCATCCAGGTCTTGGGAATGAGGTCTATAATTGTTACTGGTATTTGGCATATCTAAAAAATAGAGAGATATGCCAAATACCAGTAACAATTATAGACTTCATTCCCAAGACCTGATGGAATGGTTTGAGGCTCTTTATGTTCCTGGAGCAAGCAGGTGCCCTTGGGCTCTACTAGCATGAGACAGGACATGGAGATGTTACTAGTGCCCGCTCAAGCAAATCGATGATGAACGGGAAGACAGTGATACAGTGATTCTTTTCGGGTAGGAGGCCTGGTTTCATCCCTGGCCATAGCTAAGTCCCCAAGCACCACCATGAGTGAGCCCAGAACACCAAGCTGGCAGTAGCCCAGGAACACCACCAGATATGGCCCCTGGTGGTATAACATGGATAACTCACTGACTAGTGCTTGGCCCCTGGCACCCCAGATGATTCCCTCTATCCCCACCCAGAGTGACCCATGAGCCCAGAGCCAATACCAAGCCCTGAGAACCACAGGATGTGGTCCAAAAATAAAATAAATAAATTATTGGCTTGTTTTTCTTTACTAAATAAAGATATTTAATTTAGAAATGAGAAGGTATGTTCTCCATGCTAAAAAATAATGAGAATGACGAAGAGGAAGAAGAGGAGAATGACAAAAAAAAAGAAGGAAACAATGGAGGACAGAAAGGAGAAAGGGAGCGGAGAGGGGAGGAGGTAAAACAGACGCATCAGTGAGTGAATGAAGTTCATGGAGAGAAGAAAAAAACAACTAAATAAACCTCTCCACGGATCCTGCTGTCACTTCAGATAAAACAACAGCTTTTCCCTTTCTTCATCACATTCCTAAAATTGAATGGACATGAGTTAAACTCTTGCTAAGGCTTTAAGCACCCCACCCCATTTAATTTCATTCTCTTTGCTTTGCTGAAACCACCTTATCACAAGTCCCATCTCAAGTTATTAGAGTCAGTTGTTTGTCTCCTGCTTTCCATTGTCACAAATGTCTTTAATGCCCAATCCGGTTCATTCGTCAAAGAGCTGCTGCTGTTCTACTAGACTCCATTCTCCTTCTCCTCCTTCTTCTCCCTCCTCCTCCTTCTCCTCCTTCTCTCCTCCTCCTCCTTCTCCTTCTTCTTCTTCTTCCTCCTCCTCCCTCCTCCTCCTCCTTCTTTTTTCTTTTTATTGCAGGGTGGAATGGGGGACTACACTGTGCTCAGGGTTTACTCCTGGCTCTGGTTTTAGAGGTTCCTTCTGATGGGCTGGAGGGGGGGTGTGAAGGACTAATGACCGTTCTGGGGGGGTGAAATCCGTGTCTGCTATGTGCAAGGCAAGTGCCTTACACCCTCTACTACCTTTTGGCTCCTTTATTATTCCACAAAAAATAAAAGGTTTTGATTTTGGTGGTTTTTGTGTTTCTCTTTTGGTTAGGGGCCAAATCTGGTGGTGCTCAGGGACTCTTTCCAGCTCTATGCTCAGGGATCATTCCCTCAAGCTTTAGGGGACCATAACAGTGCTGGGGATCAAACCTAAGCCTCCTGCAACAAAACATGTACCTACCCTCCTGAACTCTTTCTCCCATACTTTAAAAAAATCTTTTCTGGAGCCTGTAGGTAGGGAAGGAGATAGCTCAGATAGCTCAGGGGTGACTGCATGACGCCCCATCCCTTTAGTGCCTTGGATGAGCCTATACAGATGTCGATTGGGGCCCTCCCTACACTGCTTGAGAGTGGGGAAGGGAGGGTAGGAAAGGAAATGAAGAAAGAAGCAGCTCCCCTGGGTTTCCCTTATGTGTAAGTGACTTAATCTTTCATTTTCATGCATTTTGTGTGGTGTGGAGCCATAGTTCAGCAGGTAAGGTGTTTGCCTGGCATGCGGTCAGACCCAGGTTCGATCTCCGGCATCCCATATGATCCCCCGAGCACCGCAGGAGTAATTCCTGAATGCAGAACCAGGAGTAACCCCTGAGCATTGCTGGGTGTGACCCAAAAAACAAAAAAAAAAAGAGAGAGAGAGAGAATTTCAAACTTTTATGTTTTCATCTACTGAGCTTCAACCGTATATTTCCAGTTACCATCAATCACCTGCTCCTGATGCAGGTGCCCGCCTGTTTACACTTGCTCCTGTTTCTCCTTTCCACTGCTCCATCATGCTGTGCTGTGTCCACCGCTGGAGTTCCTCTGGTCCAGGCATATCTGGCAAGCTAGTGGACCAGCACTCCAGATGCTGGTTCACATGGAAGCTTCCAGGCACCTCTTGGGCCTTAATCTTTGGAGGGAAGTCCCAGACACACCTTATTGGCCTAGCAGAAACCTTAATCCTCATTGGAATTGAGAGAGTTGAAATAGAGTATGTTGTTTTCATTGAGAATCATCTCCCTGCCTCTCCCTTATATACTACTACAGAACCTAATGAATGGTTTGTGAGGTTTTAATGGGACAAATGTCTCTTTATTATATTTATTTATGCCACTAGAAAAATGTTTATGTGGAGGTATGTATTAGGCATTGTTGGGCATACAAAAGACAGTGAAGTAACACATTATAATTATTACATATATGGATATATACATATAATAACTGCAGTGCTGGAGTTCAAACTCAGGTCAGTAAAGCAGTACATGTGCTTTACTCCTTAGCCACATCCCTGGCCCTGACAGGAAATTAATTTTTCACTAGGACATTGGGTCTTCCCTAGGTATTGCAAAGTATTTGCCATTCAAATGGTTCTTCTAATATAAATAGGACTGTCTTCTTGGGAGGATAGCGTAGGGGAAGGAATGATTTAGAAAAAAATAAATAGGAGAAAAATCAGTTACGTTGGAGCATAGGGTACATGTGACATAGTAGTTTTTATTCTGAACAGTGTAGAATAGAGAGAGAGGTTTTAAATCCTGCCATGCAGGCTGCTGGAAAGCAGAGTTGTGATAGAACCAATGTTATAATGACCAAATGTAAGTGTTTTGTTTTACCCAAGTTCAAAATGATATAGCCAAGACCCAGAAGGGGGAATAGAACGGATGTGGATTTCATTGCTTTAGGCCCAGGGTTTGTAACGAGTAATGATTGGGACTCTAACCCATTCTATGAATACTTCAAGAACCAAGGTTGCATTTGTACTCAAAAGTACATTCAAAAGTGTCAATTAAAATCTTGCAAGATTAACCACAGTTGGGGTCAGAGCGATAGTACAATGGGGAGGTCTTTTGCCTTGTACAAGGCAAACCAGGATTCAATCTCCAGCATCCCATATGGTCCTCTGAGCACCGCCAGGAGTAATTCCCAATTGTAGAGTCAGGCCCCAATTGAAGAGCCAGGTGGGACCCCAAAAAAAAGCAAAAAAAAAAAAGGAATAAAAGATTAACCACAGATACATCCGTAGATCAAAAGGGAGAATAAGATCCGATGCACATGGGAACAAATGCTCCTTATACTGTCCAGGGTCAGGGCAAACAGATGTTTGCCATCTATCCCATAGCCACACTGAGCATGGCTCAGGGTAAGGGTGTTTTTCCTCAACCCCTCATCAGCACAGCCGTGACTCCTAACTAATCGGGACCCAACAGTGAATGGATGATTTTTTAAAAAACTTTTTTAATGTATTGAATCATGGTGAGATACACCATTACAAAGTGGTTCATGGTGTATCATGGTGAGATACACCATTACAAAGCTGTTCGTGATTGGGTTTCAGTCATACAATATTCCAACTCCAGTCCCTCCACCAGTGCACATTTTCCACCACCAATGTTCACTGTTTCCCTGCCACCACCTCCCACCTCCCCATGTCAGACACTTTTCTTTTGTCTGTCTGTCTGTCTATCTGTCTCGCTCTCTCTCTCATTCTCCCTTTGAGTGTTATGGTTTGCAATACAGGCACTGAGAGGCCATCATGTTCGCTTCCTTCCCCCGCCTTCAGCCACACAGATCATATCCAGAGTGATTGTTTCTATCACTGTCCTAGTGGTCCCTTCACTATCTCAGATGCCTTTATCCCCAGCACTTGACGCTGGTTTCCAACTCTGGACCAATAAATTATTGCATCTCCTCATGGAGATATTAAGTCCTTGTATGAGACATTACTAAGATGTTTTCTTAACCCTTTAGTCATAAGGCTGTTGCTGTCTTTAAAATAATTTTTGTACATAAAGCTGTGACTCAGGTGGCCACTGAAAGTGACAGAGATGGTAAATGAAGGTCTATAATAAAAAACTGAAGTGCATGTGAAGGGAGGTACCTCCTTTCTGTAATAAGAAAACTAAGGAGGTACAGAGTCCTCCACAGTAATTTGGGTTGCATGGCAGAAAGAGTATTAGCACCTCTAGTCATAAATAGAATGTTCCCATTCGGGAAATTTTGCTCAAAAATTTTTGCTCAAATCATGCTCAAAAAATTGTTTTACATGTTGCTCACGAGCCCCCAAATCTAACCTACTCAATCACACTGAGCAGGGATGGCCTCTAGAAACAGCCCTACATAAAGTGGGAAACGTGAGGTCACAGTCAGAGTCCTGAGTTCTTCAGAAGTGTGGCTGTCTACATAAAGCCCAGCTGTGGCACTGTTGTAAATGATAGATGCCACAGACCGGCTCTATAGGAGATCACCAGGCTGAGGGGGAACGGCTGAGGTTTACAGGAGAAGCAGGTACGGCGATGACAGACAGACTCCAACACAGAGGTTGGATACTGCTGCTAATTATTGAGGGCAAAGCTTCTCTTTTTATGCTTAACAAATGCACAGGTGCAAGATTACACCAGTTACTTTCTAGCAAAGGAGGGCATTTTCAACATCAAAAGGAATTTATCGTGTTCACCACATATGACCACCTTTTGCCTGCACCTGTTTTTTCTGACGTGTATTTCTGACGTCTTTTGTTTTTACATCTTTCTATATTTGCCTCAAGTAAGGTACATAATTTCTTTAATCTTGATTTCCATAGAATCACTTACTAGCTTTATGCACCTATTATAGATTAACTTAACCTACTTCTAAATAGAAACTTTTATGCAGAATTTATTATTGTAAGATTGTTAAGATTATGTACTAGAAAGTGTTGACTTTAACAGGCCCAATTCTTTCCACACAGGAGGTCTAAGGAGGCTAAATGTCACTGCATTCCCGTTAACAGGGGGTAGCCGGAGGCCTAGACCCATAGGTCACGAATCCTCCCTTCCCGCTAATGATGGAAGGCAAAGGCCCAAAGGCCACAAACCTTTCCTTATCAAGGACCTGAGACCAGCTCAGGCCTTGGCAGCCAGGGTGCTGCGGTGGGCGACACACCGTTGCCAGCGTGGCAGATCCATAACTTCAGGGGTCAGAGGAAGTGACTCTGTTCCTTTCATTTTGGTGCTCCACTAAGCCTCCAGTATAAGTTTCTGCACCAAATGCAGAGATTGTCCTGTGGATATTAGGTGAAGTGCCAAGTCTCTTTTGGGGGGTTGATTTTGCTTATCAAACATCTTCCTCCGTTACTGGAAAAGTCACAATAGAAAAGGTAGGTGACAAGGAAAGAACATATAGTACACCTCAAAGGGAATTTGGGGATGTTCTAATGATACTGAAGTTCAATGGTGGTACACTTATTAGTCAGAATCTCCAGAGACACCAAATAGATTGATATATATATGAGAACACATTGAGAGAAAGGAAAGACGTTGAGCGGTTTTCAGGAATTTACAGATGCTGGCTACGCCAGAATCCGCAGGGAGGGCTGATGTTGCTGTCTGGCCCGAAGGCAGTCTGCCCGGGCATCTCCTCTCTTGAGAGGAGAATAATTGCTAAGAAGGTTAGCAATTATTCTATTAAGTCCTTCTACTGATTGGATGAGCCCATCCCTATTACAGAAGATAATCCGCTTTATTCAATGTTCACTGAGTCACAGCGCACTATACAGTTCAGATACTATGCAATAATATACACTTGAAACCTATATGTTATAGAGCAAGTTTTCAATAAAGGTTCTACAGTTTAATTATTCACTTCACTTTTATCACTTGTCTTTCCGTTGTTCATCAATTTGCTCGAGTGGGCACCATTAACATTTCCATACATCCTGTCACATGCTAGTGTAGCCCAAGGGCATCTGCTTGCTTCAGGAATACAGAGAGCCTCAGACTATTTCTTCAGGTCATGGGAATGAGGTCTATAATTGTTACTTGTCTTTGGCATATCAAATACGACATGGGTAGCTTGCCAGGCTCTGCCATGCGGGTGGGATACTTCTTGTAGTAGTCTCTCATCTCGTGCATCTATTGATGAACCGCAATGGGGAGAGATCAGCTTTTCTCTTGGGTGGAGCTCTGACGAGCTATGGAGTACAGATGTCAAAAATGGCGGCTCTCATGGTGGTGGGGTTCCTCTGTCTTCTTGCAAGGCTCTATTGGGATAGTGGGCCAGGGCTAGAACTTGTCATCCCTACCGGGTGCCTCGATCAGCTGAACACAGGGAGAGCCAGTAGCAACTCTGTCCCATGTGTCTGAGTCCGTGTCTGAGGCACAAGTGGCATTCAGCCACAATAGATCGAGTTTAATTATTACTAAATTTTATTCATTAATTTGTTTGATGTTTGCATGATATATTCAAACTGTGCAGCACTGGCTTACAACACTGTACATACTTCAGAACTGGAGGTTCACATGTTTTCGAATGTATGTTACCACACAGTGCCCATCACCGAAGTCCCATAATGCCTCCACCAGTCTTTTTGTATCCTCTTTACCCTTTGCTCACACTCCCAATACCCTTTCTGGTAACTTCAGTTCTATAGTGAGAATCAAGTTTCTGTTCATTTCCCTGCTTTTGTTCTTTATAATCCCATATAAGAGAATCATCTGGGATTTTTGACATCTGTTTCTGATATATCTGCTTACCATAGCTGCTTTTAGTTCTACCCTTGATGTTACAAAAGGCATGATTTCAACTGTTGTGTGGAGGAGGTGGGCCCCATGCAGAGCTTAGAGGCCTGGGGGCACTGCCAGTAATACCTAGCTAATAGGCTGACAAAAGTTTTCCCCCCCTCAGCATGTTATTTCATAATTTTTTTTCTAATAGAAGCCATTTCAACAACCAGACTCAACAGCTCATCACAGCTCCACCCAAGAGAAAAGTCAATCTCTCCCCACTGCAGTTTATCAGTAAATGCACGAGATGAGAGGCTACTACAAGAGTATCTCACTCGAACAGCAAAGCCTGGCAAGCTACCCGTGTCATATTTGATATGCCAAAACCCAGCAAAATTATAGACCTCATTCCCATGACCTGAATGAATGGTTTGAGGCTCTTCATGTTCCTAGAGTGAGCAGATGCCCTTGGGCTACACTACCATGTGACAGGATGTATGGAGATGCTACTGGTGCCCGCTTGAGGAAATGGGAAGACCAGTGATACAAGCCATTCTCACAGATGGGAAGCAATATCTTAGTTTGGTATTTAATTGATGTTTTAAAAAATAAAAGTGATGATTAACTTTTTTTTTTCATGATTAACATTTTTTTCATGTGCTGACTGGACATCTGTATATAT